>HG711709.1:3724-13286 GCA_000499725.1 Eimeria brunetti
CTGAAGCCAAATCCTCTGCATGCGTTTTTGTGTTTTTCTGTTTAACATTTCCCGCATGCAGTATCTGAAATAAAAATAAATAATAAAATAAATAATAGAATAAATAATAGTATATTTGATATATAATAGGGAAAATGCATATATTATTTTAGTTAAAATGCAATCGTCTAAAATAAAATAGAATAAAATGTAATAAAAGTTAGTAAAATTTAATAAAAAGGTAATAAAATATAATAAAATATAACAATGTAAAATAAAATATAATAATATACGATGAAGTAAAATAAAACATTAGAGGAATATACAGTAAAAGATAGTAAGTACAATAATATACAATAACCAACAGTAAAATATATATAGTAAAATATAACAATAGCCAATAAACAATAAATAATAATAATAGATAATAAACCATAAATAATAAACAATAAATAATAAACAATACATAATAAGGAAAATAATAAGTAATTAATAATAAACAATAAATAATATACCATAAATAATAAACAATAATATATCATAGACAAGCACGAAACCCTAGACAAACCCTCACAAACCCCAAACCCTAAACCCTAAACCCTAAACCCTAAAACTCCAAAACAAACCACAAACCCTCAACAAACCCTAAACTCCGAACCCTAAACCCCAATCCAAACCCTCAACCCTAACCAAACCCTAAACCCTAAACCCTAAACCCTAAACCCTAGAAATACGCGCCTGTTCTCATAGACCTCCAGCCCCGCCCCTTCACAGAATATTTTCTCCAACTCCTCTACACAAAACACAAAACATACTCAAAACATTCTACATCCATGCATGCAATCAATGCATGCATGCAATTAAAGCATGCATGCAATTTATGCATGCATGCAATCAATGCATCCATGCATGCATGCATGCATGCAATTAGTGCATGCATGCATGCATGCATGCTATTTATGCATGCATGCAATTTATGCATGCATGCAATTAGTGCATGCATGCATGCAATTAATGCATGCATGCAATTAGCGCATGCAATTAGTGCATGCATGCACGCATGCAATTAATGCATGCATGCATGCAATTAATGCATGCATGCAATTAATTAATGCATGCATGCATTAAGTATATAGCAGCAGAAGTACGGGGGGTGGGGTTATATTGTTGTGAAGAGCAAAATAAGGCAACTAAAGAATAAAAATAAAAAGGAAATAAAGGAATTAATGAAATAATAAATAAGCAAAAAGCAAGAAAGCAATTATATTATATTATATATCATAGAAATGAGCCAAGGGCCCACAAACAAAACCCCGAAAAAGCCGAAAAAGAAGCAAATAAAGCAAATAAAAGAATAAAACAAAAACCAAAAAGAAAGGAATTTATTCTTTATTACCCTTTTTAAAAAAATAAGCCAAAGTCCCGTCATATCTCGCATAAAAATTATTTTCTATCTTTTTATTTTTTTGAGCTGCAAAACGCAACTGAGCCATATCCAAAACCCCGTAGTCCCGCAGCAGCAGCAAACCCCCAGGCTTCAGCAGCTGCAGCAAAAAAATACATATTTATTTATTTATTTATTTATTTATTTATTTATTTATTTATTTATTTATTTATTTGTTTATTTGTTTATTTGTTTAGATCTAGGTTAGTTGTGAATGTGCATGCAAAGAGAGAAAAAGAGGAGGAGAAAGAACTGCAACAGGGAAGGCAAATGGCAAATGGCTGCTGCTGCTGCTGCTGCTGCTGCTGCTGCTGCTGCTGCTGTTGCTGCTGCTGCTGCTGCTGCTGCTGCTGCTGCTGGATGCCTACTTCAGCGCAGCGTCTCGCGACGGGTATATGGTATTTGGGGTGTAAAGCACTTAATACAAAAACAAGCAGCACGAAATCTGCTGAAGCTTTTGCTGCAATTGCTGCTGGCACTGCAGCAGCAGAAATATCAAAAGCAGCAACAGCACGCAGCTGCCCGCTGCTGTACTTGTATATTTGGGCCTCCCCTCGAGCCACTGCTGCTGCTGCTGCTGCTGCTGCTGTTCTCGGGGCTCCTGCTGCTCCTGCTGCTCCTGCTGCTCCTGCTGCTGCTGCTGCTGCAGGTGCAGCAGCAGGAGCAGCAGGAACACAGGCCCTATCACCTCCAGCATGCGCAGCTGCTGAAGGCGGTTCGGAGCTTGCTGCTGCTGCATCTGCTGCTGCTGCTGCATCTGCTAATCCACCTGCTGCTGCTGCTGCATCTGCTGCTGCATCTGCTGCTGCATCTGCTGCTGCTGCTGCATCTGCTAATCCACCTGCTGCTGCTGCTGCATCTGCTGCTGCATCTGCTGCTGCATCTGCTGCTGCTGCTGCTGCATCTGCAGCACCTGCTGCAGCGTCAGATCTGCTGCAGTCTGCGCCCTCGCTGCCTTCTGTCTCCTTTGGTCCCTCTGAAGCAGCAGCAGCAGCAGCAGCAACAGCTGTTGCTGCTGCAGCAGCTGCAGCAGCTCTGCAGGAAGCACCGTCCTCTTGGGTGTCTGTACTGTCGGGAGGCAGCCATTCAAATGTTTCTGTCTGTCCCCCTTGCTGCTGCTGCTGCTGCTGTTCCTGCTGCTGCTGCTGCTGTCTGTGCTGCTGCTGCTGCTTCTCCGCACAAGCAGCAGCCCACCGCTCCTGCAGCAGCAGCAGCAGCAAGCACCCCCCCTCCCCAACCCCCGAGATGAAGGAAAACAAAGCCAAAGAAACAAATATAAACCGATATAAACAAATGCAAAAACGCATGCATCCATGAGGTGCCTATACACCTGAATTACCCGCAGAATCGAAACTGCCCGGGGAGAACAGTCGAAGGCAGCTGCTTGCAGCAGGGGATTTGCTGAGAAAATAAAAGAAATAAATTAAATTAAATTAAATTAAATTAAATTAAATCAAATTAAATAAAATGGAATGGGATGGGAGGAAATGAAAATAGGATTATAACGAAGCAAAGGAAAAAGAGGAAAAAAACAAAATAAAACGTCTAAGCAATACAAAATGCAGTAAAGTCGAAATAAATTAAATACATGAAATAAATTAAATTAAATTAAATTAAATTAAATTAAATTAAATAGAATAAAATACAGAAAAGTAATATAAATGCATATTCATATATTTCTTACCGAGAAGAATGGGAATAAGAGCATTACCGACGCCGCAGCCAACGTCAACAAGAAAAGGAGCAGCAGCGCTGCTTTCTGCTGCTGCTGCTGCTGCTGCTGCTGCTGCTGCTTCTCCTCCTGCTGCTGCTGCTGCTGTTGCTGCTGCGGCTGCTGCTGCTGCTGCTGCTGCTGCTGCGCTGCAGCGCGCTGCTATTTCTGGCATTTCTTTTGCTAGCCAAGCTCTGTCTTTAAAGAAGTTATCTGCATTTCGCTGCATTCAAATGCAAAAATATATAATTAAATAATTGGCATTAGATCCATGTTTATCTTTACTCTCTATAGAATATACATATAATAAATATTCGATATATGTATATATATTATCTATTGCATTATCATTATATATATATATATATTATCGTGTTTATATTTGTATTAAAATATGTATATATATATATATATATGTTAATTCAAATTTAAAAATATAGATATTATATGTTCATACAAATATAAACAAGATAAATGCAAACATAAACCTTATATCTTTAACTAGATGCTGATATAAATATAAATACCTACAAATATAGATACAGATTTAAAATATTCAAATATTCGTGAAATATATAATTTATTATAAATGAGGTGTACATACACCCCAACGCACCTTATAGAATAAGTCCCAATGTCTGACGGCGTTTTCAAGAAGTTTTTCTGGAAAAAATAAAAAGTAAGAATTATACTTTATTTAGATATATTTATATTATACTTATGTATACATTTATCTATATTTATATTTATATATTATAATTGTATTTATATTCATATTTATAATTATATTTGTATTTATATTTATATTCATGCTTATATTTATATTTATATTTATATTTATATTTATATTTATATTTATATTTATATTTATATTTATATTTATTATTTATATTTAATAATATAATATGATTAATTATACTGCTGTTCAGTTAATAGTATAGCCATAAATACAACAGGGTAAATAATAAGAATAATAATGAATAATAAATTTAAACAAATGGAGAAAAGAAAAGAAGAAGAATAAAGACAAAGGAATATTATTCAATTAAAGCAATATAACCGCATGCAACGGCTAATAAACAATTAAAAAATAAAAATAAATGTTTAATTGACCTTTTTGTCTTTGCTCCATTTCATTTTCTTTTTCATTTTTCTGCAAAATCTCCGTCTTAGCCTTAATGGCTTCTTCAGTGAGAGAAAATTTGCGGACTGAAAAAATAAAAAAAAATATATTTATTAACAATTATATATTTCTGCAAATGCAAAAGAATAAATAAATAAATAAATAAATAAATAAATAAATAAATAAATAATAAATAATAGATAAATAAATATAATTAATCAATATCTCTGCTGCGTTGAGGCAGCTGCAGTGAAACGCAGCCTTTTCTTTTTTAAACCTCTCACGCCTACAAAACCCAAACCCTAAACCCTAAACCCTAAACCCTAAACCCTAAACCCTAGGTCCTAAACCCTAAACCCTAGAGGGGTTAAGAAGAGAAGAAGAAGGTAATCGGACCTGTCTCAGTGTCGTAAAACTCAGAGGGGCCTTCTGTCTCCTCCATTGCTGCAGCAGCAGTTGCGGTGTACAGACACCGCAAGGCAGGCGGCAGGCTGTTAAGAGGGAAAATGAATTAAAATTAAATTGAATTTTTCTGAATTGCAATTTTCTTTAGATGAAGAGACCGATAAAAACAGATTTCAGAGATAAAGGAAGATAATCGACAAAATATTGAACCGCTCCTGCTATTATGCTTGCGAACTGCAAAAATACTCGCTGCAGTGTATGTACACCGCAGAAGAAAAGGTAATAACCTAAAATACATGCAAAAAGGGAAAACAGCTAAAAATGAAATAGAGAGAGATAACACACCTCCCAGCGCCGCTAGGGAGGGCAGAAAAGAACAAATGGAATAGAAAGTACAAATAAAACTAGCCGAGGAGAGGAAAAATACAGAAAAAATTAATAAATATTTATTCTTTTCTTGTACAAATCGTATACTCGCCTGCGGTGTCTCGGCAGCTCAAGGGGGCCCCGCACCGACTTGCATCGATCTGCATGCAATTCAGAAAAAAGGAAAACAGAAAAAAAGCATTCAATATATTCTTTTCTTTTATAATTTCATTTTAATTATCATTAATTTTAATTTTAATTTGTTAATCTAATTAGTTACACTCAAACCCGCTCCCGTTTCAGCCGTAGACGACGGCTGCGCCTGCATCAGCATCTGATCGGTGCTGGGGTAATCGTTGAAAATTTCCGAATAATTTCAGAAAAAAAAGAATCAATTAAATAAATAAGCTCGAAATAACAAAAGAGAAAGGTTTTATTCTTTCTTTGAATCATGAAAACTTGAAATAGAAGGCAAGAGGGGGTGGAGGCCCTGAGGTGTATGTACAGCCGAGAGAGCATACCGCGATCTACTGAACGATGACGGGATCTTCACTTCTTTTTCATCTCTATTCGCTGAAACACTACCTCTAGACATTCCTTTTTGCATGTAGCTTCATATGCCTCGTAGATCAAGCCAGAAATATAATTCATTTTCAGCATTTGCTTCCGTAGGCAGCATGCAGGTTTCTCAGTTTCTGCGCTGCTGTTGAATCTTATGAACACGCAGCAATAGTACACATTACGAGACAGGACCAGTGGACCTGACCAATGGTCCACTGCTTCCCACGCGATCTGCGGCAGCAGCTGCAATGAGACAGCGCGCCGCAGCAGCCTGAACTTCCATTTGCTGCAGCTGTTGTGCAGCTGCTGCCTCGATGTTTCTGAAAATTAGAAAGAAGGAAAAAATCTGAACTTGAAAACTGAGATAAAATGCAGGCGCTCTTAGACAGGCAGCGGCAGAAGCACCGACTTGCTGCTGCAGCGGGGGGCTCTTTGCTGCGGCGAACGCAGCAGCAGCAGCAGCGGCAGCAGAACTCTATGCAGCAGTGGCAGTGGAGTGAGGTGTATGGAGAGCTGAGACAAAAAGAATTAAATTTAACGCTTTCTCTTCTTGAATTATTTACTACTCATAATCTTATGCACCAAGTCTGCTCTAACTCTGAAGAAACGGTAGAAACACCTGCAGCAGCAGCAGCAGAAACACCAGCAGAAACAGCAGCAGAAACACCAGCAGAAGCAGCAGCAGAAGCAGCAGCAGAAGCAGCAGCAGAAACAGCAGCAGAAGCAGCAGCAGAAACAGCAGCAGGAGCACCAGCAGAAACAGCAGCAGCAACAGCAGCAGAAGCAGTTGCCGATAGTACGGTAGCAGAAACAGCAGAAGCAGAAGCAGCAGCAGAAGCAGCAACACTAGCAGAAGCAGCAGCAGAAGCAGCAACACTAGCAGAAGCAGCAGCAGAAGCAGCAACAGCAGCAGAAGCAGCAACAGCAGCAGAAGCAGCTGCCTGTAATAGGCCTGCAGAAACAGCAGCAGGAGCTGCAAGAGAAGCAGCAGCAAAGGCAGCAGCAGGCGAAGGAGCAGCACACGCAGTATCAGAAGCAGCAGCAGAAGCAGCAGCAGAAGCAGCAGCAGACGCCGCAGCAGAGGCAGCAGCAGACACAACAGCAGCGGAGACAGGAGCAGAAGTAGCAGCAGAAGCAGCATCACAAGCAGCAGCAGAAACAGCAGCAGCAGCAGCAGCAACAACAGCGGAAGACAAGGCATCAGCAGCAGCAGCTGGCCGAGTTGCATGCCATTTAAAAGGCAGCAGCAGCAGCAGCAGCAGCAACAGCAGCAGCAGCAGCAGCAACAGCAGCAGCAGCAGCAACCCCTCTTCATTTGCTGCTCTTCAGCCCTTTGGTCGATTCGCTGATTTGCTGCGCAGCACATCAAAGCTGCTGCAGCTGCTGCTGCAATCAGCGAAGGCCAGCAAAAGCGCTGCTGCTGCTGCTGCTGCTGCTGCCACTGCTGCTGCTTCTCCTGCTGCTGCTGCTGCTGCTGCTCCTGGTGCTTGCCTCTCCCCTGCGGAGGGGGAGCAGCATGTAGAAGCAGACAGCGGCTGTTGCTGCAGCTGCTGCAGCACGAGGCAGCAGCAGCAGCCGCTGCTGATGGCTGGGTGTTTGTTTCAGTCAGCAGCAGCAGCACTAAAAGAAGAAGCAGCAGCACTAGAGAAGCGCAGCGAAGCAGCAGCAGCAGAGACAGCAGCAGCGCTGGCGGCGATAAACGACAGCAGCCTGCTGCAGCAGCTGCATGCGCCGCTGCTGCCTCGGAAGCAGCAGCAGCAGCAGCAGCAGCAGCAGCAGTTTAATGGGGAATCTAGCAGCTTAACAGACACTGAAGATGAAGTACTAGCAGGTAATGCCCCACAGGTTCGTGCAGCAGCAGCAGCAGCAGCAGAACTGGAAGGAGCCATACGCAGCAGCGCATGCAAAACAGCAGCGCACCAGCAGCAGCAGCAGCAGCAGCAGCAGTCGCTGCATGCAGCGCTGCTGCAGCAGTGGCCCAAGCTGCTAGAAGCCTACAGCCAGCGTCTGCTGCAGCTAGAAAATGAAGCAGCAGCAAACCTCAAGAGGTGGCAGCAGCAGCAGCTGCAGCACAGGCGCGAGCTGTACAGAGCAGCAGCAGCTCTTGTGCGCAGCAACCCAAATAAACAGCAAACAGACACCAGCAGCAGCAGCAGCAGCAGCAACAGAAGCAACAACAGCAGCAATAGCACAAGCAGCAGCAGCTGCTGCAAAAACAGTAGCAGCAGCAGCAGCAAAAGCAGCAGCAGCACCAGCAGGCGGCCCCCAAAGAGCCAGAGAGACTGCCGTCCACAAAACTCGCCGTGCAGCAACAGCAGCAGCCAGTTGCTGCCAAGTGAGCAGCAGCAGCAGCAGCAACAACAGGACCAGCACGAACAACAGCAGCAGCAGCAAGAGGACCAGCAAGAACAGCAGCAGCAGCAACAGCCGCAAAGCCTACAGCAGCAGGAACAGCAGCAGGAACAGCAGCAGGAACAGCAGCAGGAACAGCAGCAGCAGCAGCAGCAGCAGCAGCAGCAGCAGGAAGAGGAATTGGATGTTCCCTGTTTGCATGAATCAGTTTTGGGGGTGCTTGTGACTGTTCGGTGGCTGTCTTCTGCTGCAGTGCAGAATTCGAATTTGGGGTGTATGTACACCCGGCTGCAGCAGGCTTTTCCGTTTGCTGCAGCAAACGAGCTGCGGGTTTTGCTGCAGCAGCAGCAGCAGCTGAGCCTCAGCAGCCAGCGGCAGCTAACCTGCATCCGGGTGTGGAAGGATGCTCGGCAGCAGCAGCTGCATCGGCTGCTGCAGCAGCTGCGTCTTGCTGCAGCACGCTGCAGAGAAGCAGCAGCAAGCTGCCGCAGCAGACAGACGCTGACAGACAAACGCATGCGACTGCAGCAGCTGCTGCAGCAGCAGCGGAGAAGGAAGAAAGAAGAAGAAGATCTGCTGCAGCAGGCAGCGGAAGCAGCAAAGGAGGCTGAGGTGTCTAGACAGCTCAAATTGAATTTGCAAGAAAAAGAAAGAAGAGAAAAGGATAAAAAGAATATTGAAGAATTCAGGAAGAAAAAGCAGCTGGAGGCGCAGCAGCAGCAGCAGGAGCGGGAGCTAGCAGCAGCAGCAGCAGCAGCAGCAGAATCCCCGTACATAAAGCTGCTGCGAGAAGCACGAGTAGCTAGGCGGCAGGAGCAGCACAAGCTGCGTCTGCTGCGGCAGCAGCAGGAGAGGCAGGAGCGGCAGCAGCAGGAGCAGCTGCTGCAGCAGCGGCTGCAGCAAGCAGCAGCAAAACTCAAACCAGTCATAGAAACCGATCCCCTCCGTCTATGGCGCGCTACGGTGTCATCGCAGATCTACGCGGAGGCCCGGAAACAGCAGCAGCAGCAGCAGCAACAACAGCAGCAGCAGCAGCAGCAGCAGCAGCGACTGAAAAGGTTTGCTGTTGAGAATTCCTTTAGCTGCAACCAACTAATGCAGGATATTCGTTACCGCCTCAGTGCAGCTCTTGCTGCTTCTCAGCTTTCTTCTTCTGCTGCTGCACAAGACCTACTTATTCAAATGAGCCAAGAAGAAGGAAGGGGTAAAAGTATATTCTTTTAATTATATATTTTTTCTTTATTATCCGGTTGGAATAAAAGTATTGATAATGGATTATTTAATTGTGGATTTCTTTTTTGTGCATTTTTTTCAACTGCAGCAATTCATGTTTTGTTTGTATTGAATGTATTTTCTTTCGGACTAGGGATTAAATAAAGAGAAGGAAAATAAACCAAAGAAGGAAATAATAAGGAAGGAATAAACAAAGATAAGAATACTGCTTAAGGAAACTAAAGTCTAAAACGCAACAAAGCAAGACGCCCCACAACAGAGGCGGTATAGCAGCAGACGCTGCTCCTCCTCGCTGCAGCAGCAGCAGCTGCAGCAGCATCAGCATCAGCATCAGCATCATCTGCAGCATCACCACCCCACCCGCACAGCAGCAGCACCTCTCTCCCGC
>HG711709.1:124685-132751 GCA_000499725.1 Eimeria brunetti
CCAAAATATATTAATTTTTCCAAATATATTTATTGTTTTTCTATTTTTTTTCGATTTTTTTTTCAAGATGAAGAGGCAGGGTCTTCCTCTAGTGAATGGACTAACCCGTTTAATGAACGAGTTACCCAAAACATAAATATATCCATTTCTGTCTCTATCCATTTATTTCATGTATTTTTACAGAAGATGAAGAGGAGGGCGCCAACCTTACGGTCTTAGACGTGTCCGATTTGGAGGACGCGGAGCCGCCGACTACGGACGGCATTTTTGGTTTTTTCGAAAAAGTACGTTTTTTGTACTTTTTTTTTACGTTTTTGTACTTTTTCCGATTTCTAGCTGAATTTTAGATGAATTTTCTTTTCCTTTAAACCCGATTATTCTCCGCAATGTGCTTGTTCATGTTCTGCTCTTTTTTTTTTACTTTTTCTAGTTGGGAGGGGTGGGTTGGTGCTTCTTTGTCCTGTGTTTGTATCCTTTCTTGCTTTTTCTTTTTGTTTGTTTTGTTTCCCTTTATTCCTTCTATCGACTTCATTCTGATTATCT
This sequence comes from Eimeria brunetti, assembly GCA_000499725.1. Taxonomy (NCBI): domain Eukaryota; phylum Apicomplexa; class Conoidasida; order Eucoccidiorida; family Eimeriidae; genus Eimeria; species Eimeria brunetti. Next base: position 125,229 of record HG711709.1, read on the forward strand.
TCCTGTTTTATTCTTTTTATTGTTTTTTATATTTGTCTCTGTTGCTTTAGTCTTGTTTTCGTTTATCCGTTATTTTTTCTTTATTTTTGTATTCAGTAAAATTTGTTCTTTTAGTGACTGCTGTTAAAACCAGAAAGGGTTCTGTTTTTCTTTCTTTTTCTGTCTTTATATTATTTTCTTTCTTTTTTATTTCTATTTTTCCTTTTTTTCCTAGCACATATCCTTACCTTCTGCCTTCTTTGTTTTCTTCTTTTGCTTACTTTTACTACATATATATCTATATTATATATATATAAATACATATATATATATACAGATATATATATATATATGTATATATATATATATATTCTATACCTACTAATATTATTACATTATTTAGCTTTAAATTAAACTGCATTAATTACAGTAAATATTACATTAGATTACATAACATTATATTACAAGATAAATATAATTATAATAACAATAAATATATTTTTTTATTTTTTTATTTTTTACAAACAGGTAGAAAGGGTTTCTACAGCTTCTTCTCGCCGCTGCAGCAAATGGAAAGTCTTGCTTAGACACGGGATCTTACGGGTAAGAAAATAATTATTTATTTTATTTTTCTTTTTATTTCTCTGAAAATAATTATTTATTTTATTTTTCTTTTTACTTCTCTATTTGTTTCTTTATTTCTTTATTTCATTTAGTTGCTTGTCTATTTATTTATCCACTCCTGTATTTATTTTTCTCTGTTTTAACACTAAATGCATAATATACAATATGGAATATATGTATTATATATAATACAACATATATTCTATATTTTCTATATAATATATATATTATTTTTATATAATATATATGTATTATATATTATACAACATATATTCTATTTTCTCTATATAGTATATGTATTATATTTTATATAATATATATATTACATATTATACAAGATATATTCTATATCCTCTATATAATATATATATTATATTTTATATAATACATATATATTATATATTATACAAAATATATTCTATATTCTATCTATAATATATATATTAGATTTTATAATATATATATTATATGTTATACAAAATATATTCTATATATAATATATACATTATGTTTTATATAATATATATATATATATATTATATATTATATAATACATATTATATATTATATATGCATGCATATACACTTCCCAAAATACAAAGTATTTAATTTTCTCAAGTGTCTATGCAGGGTTTTATAGAAAATGTATATTCTATTTATATATATATATATTTATATCTATTTATATCTTTTTTCACGAATTTATCAGTAAATATATTTTAAAGCCCAAATAGATATAAATATATATATAAACAGATATAAATACAATAAAAATAAATTAAATTAAATATACAAATTATATATTTTCTTTTTTTTCCTTCAGGTTGGGGGCAGGGAAATCCCATTTGATAGAGCCACTGGGGAATTTTCTTTTTAAATAAAAATAAAATTAAAAAATAAAAAATATATTTGTTTATTTAAATAAATATAAATATAAATATAAATATAAATATAAATATAAATATAAATATAAATATAAATATAAATATGAATATAAATATAAATATAAATATAAATATATAGTAATGCATGTAAATGTAGATATATTATAAATATATATGTATATAAGCTTATGTATAAATGTATATGTATATTCTATATAGAAATAAATAAATAAAGAAAAAAACAAAAAAAGAAATACTGGGAGATGAAAAAAAGCAAATAAATTTATACAGCAAAAAACAAATTACAAACACAAACATAAATATAATACAAATATTAGTTAAATATAAAATGTATATTTTATTATATATATATATAAATATATATATAAATATATTACCTGTATACATATATTATATTTAATATATATTTATATATTTATATATTTATATATATGTGTATAGAAATATCAAAAGAAATAAAGAAATAAATATAAACTAGCAGCAGCAAAGGCCTTTAATAAACTAATTTATTTCTTAAGAAGTAAAAAGTAAAAAAAACAAAGAAAGCCGTTTTTTTAGTTCTTTACACAGCCTTTTTGTTGCCTTTATTTTGTTTATATTTTAAAAGTAATATTATTTCTATTTTTATAATGGAATTAAATGAAAAGAATATTATTTACATTCAATTACAAATAATTGCATTTTATAATCCATTATTCTTTTATTCAATTAATATATATATATATAGGAAATATTTTAAAAAACAAAAAGTAGAGAATAATGGAATATGTAAATAGCAAAAAAGAATTATAAATATAAATAAAGACAGATAATAGAATAAAGAAATACAAATAAAATAAAACATAAAGAAATATATTCGGGAATAAAGAGAAAAAGTAATACAGACAAGGAAAATAAAATACTACAAATAATTATTAAAGGTTGGTGCAGCAAAAACAGACAAAACATCAGCTGTATGTGCAGCAGCAACCAGGTGTCTGTGCACCTGCAGCAGCAGCAGGCTAAACTGCTGCTGCTGCTGCAGCAGCAGATTAAACTGCTGCTGCTGCAGCAGCAGAATGAACTGCTGCTGCAGCATATTGAACTTGTGTGCATCTGCAGCCCATTGAACTGCTGTTGCTGCAGCAGCAGCAGCAGCGTAACGGGTTGCTGCTGCTGCAGCAACAGCAGCAGCAGCAGCAGCAGCAGCGTAACGGGTTGCTGCTGCTGCTGCTGCAGCAGCAGCAATTATTAGATTGCTGCAGTGACAGCACAAACTAAGAGAGCAGCAAGGGAGACAGGGGGTAATGCTGCTGTCTCCTTTTGGGCTTTCTTACAAATAATCAAAACCTTCTGCTGCGACGCAGCAGCCAGCTTCCGCCGCCCCTGCTGCTGCTGCTGCTGCTGCTGCTGCGGCTGCTGCTGCTGCTGCTGCGGGTGGGGGGCAGCAGCAGCAGAAAAATCGAAAAGAGAAAAAGAGTAAGAATCCAAATTGGAAGTAAGGGCTGCCAGTGCATGCGCCACTTTCCGTTCATAGCCACTTAGCCGCCACAGCAGCAGCCATTCCCCTGCTGCTGCTGCTGCTGCTGCTGCTGTTGCTGCTGCTGCTGCTGCTGCTTGCTGCTGCAGCCGCTCTACGCACTGCAGCAGCAGCAGCTCTTCTTCAGACAAACTTAGGCGGGTTAAGGGTTCGGTTGTTGGCAGCTCCGACTCTCTGTTCAAACGCATGCACAGCAACCTGCTGCTGCTGCTGCTGCTGCTGCTGCTGCTGCTGCTGCTGCTTGTGCTGCTGCTGGTGGTGGTGGGGTTGCTGCTGCTGCTGATTGCTGGGGCTCCCACGTCGCTGCTGCTGCCCTGTAATATGGGTTTGCGTGTGGAGGGTTGTGCTGCAGCAGCAGCAGCAGCAGCAGCAGCAGCGGCTGCATCTTGCTGCAGCAGCTGCAGCAGCTGGTGTCTGAGTCCCCCCCTGACAGCAGCAAGAGAGGGATATGCCTTTCTAATGGCTCCTTCTACAGCAGCAGCAAGACAGAAGAAAGCAGCAGCATGTCGGGTTATTTGCTTCAAGGGTTTAAATGCAGCTCTTAAGCATTTTACTTGCTGCTCTGACGGCAGCAGCAGCAGCTCAGATGCCCCCAGCTGCAGCAGCAGCAGCCGCTGCACCTCCAACTCCCGGGAAAGAGCAGCAGCAGCAGCAGAATGCGCCCTCCCTCCTGCTGCTGTTGCTGCTGCTGCTGTTGCTGCTGCTCCTGCTCTTGCTCCTTCAGTGCGTGGCAGTGTTTCTGCAGCAGCAGCAGCTGCTGCGGCTGCAGCAGCAGCAGCTGCTGCTGCTGCTCGGGGAGCAGCAGCAGCAGCTTCTGTCTCAGTGTCGCTTTGTTCACTATCTGATATTCCGCGCTGCAGCAGCTGCCAATGCCTGAGGCCGTCAACAGAAGCAGCGCGCAGCAGGTGCTGCTGCTGCTGCTGCTGCTGCTGCTGCTGCTGCAGTTGCAGTCGCTGCTGCAGTTGCTGCTGCTTCACGATCCTGAGGTAGTGCGCCCTCCGCTGCTGCATCAGCAGATCCAACTGCTGCTGCTGCTGCTGTTGCTGCTGCTGCTGCTGCTGCTGCTTGCAGCTGCCTTCTTCTCTCTCAGGAGAAGATTCAGAGGGGGGGCCCCCAGGGGGGCCCCCCCCCTCTCTCCGTTTTATATATAGCTCCCGTGCTGCTGGGTTTGCCTGCAGCAGCTGCCAGCAAGAGGGGTGTCTGGGGGGCCCCCACATATCCAAAAGGGTAGCAGCAGGGGCCTCGTAAGGGTCATCTCCTGCTGCAGCAGCAAGACGCCGCAGCGCAGCAGCAAGCAGCTGCTGCCGCAGCCACCGCCGCTGCTTGTGGCGCCCCTGCTTCCTGCTGCTGCCTTCTCCCTCCTGCTGCTGCCGCCTGCTGCAGCGCTGCCGCTGCAGCCGCTGCGAGTCCTCCCCTGCGCTGCTGCTGCCTGCGTCCGGGGTCCCCGCTGCTGCTGCTGCTGCGTCTGCCGCTGCCGCTGCTGCTGCTGCTGCTGCTGCTGCAGGCCCGTAGCACGCAGAAGCCTCCTTTGGCGGCCCAGCAGGCAGCAGCTGCCACCGCACCCGTCTAGCTGCTGCTTCAGCAATTACACGAGGCATCCTGCCTCCTGCTGCTGTCTCCAGTGATGCTTCTGTGTCTGATAGGCTTCGTGCTGCAGCAGCAACACGTGCTGCTGCTTCCGCCCGCAAAGCCCCGCTGCAAGGCACCGGGGGCCTAACAAACATCTGCTCGATAGACGGGCTCCTGCTGCCGCCTGGGGCCTCCCCACACACCCCTAAGGGGGCCCCAGGGGCCCCCCCAGGGGGCCCCCCAACAAGGGCCCCACCCACCCCAGGGGCCCCGGGGGCCCCCCCAGACGCCCTGGGGGCCCCGAGGGAACGAGGGGCTTCGGGGGTCAGGGGAGTCCCAGAAGCCCTAGGGGCCCCCGGGGCCGAGGGGGCCCCAGAGGGCCGAGGGGCCCCAGGGGCCCCCGGGGCCCCTGGGGCCCTAAGCCCTGATTCTGCTGGAGGAGGCTGGGGCTGCATCTGCTGCTAACGGCGGTTTTGGCTGCTGCATGCAGAAGCTGCAGCTGCCGCGGGAGAAGACAGAGAAAGGGGAGCTGCGCTGCTGGCGGTGTTAAGGTTTCTTGACATGATCGAGGTTATGGAGCCATATTTGAGAGTAAAGGAGAAGAGGAAGGCTATAAACAGAAAGATAATGAGATTGTTAGATTATTGCTCTTTTAAAGGGCTAAAAACGGACTCAGCTGCTGCTTTTTCGGAGCTTCCTGCGGCGATCAATTTGCAGAAACGGGAGGAGCTGCCTGTACACCCGACGGCAGAAAGGAAAGAGGAAACTCAGCTAAAATGCGGATATTCTGTCCTCCAGCATATTCAAAATCCAACAGAAAACAAAAATATGAACTTTTTTTGATTTTTTTGAACCAAGAGGAAGGGCAATTGTTGCTGGGGGCTGGCGGCTGCGAGAGCTGGGGGCCGCATGTGCAGAAGGTAGAAAGGGAAGTAAAATTGTAGATTTAGAAGAAAATAAAAAGGAACTATATTTAAAAGGAAAAAATAATATTATTTAAGGCTTAACTTGGTTGAAGGCTGCATTGTCAGTGTGGTTTCCTTCCCTCTTGAAAAAAAGTTGAATAATATTGCCGACGGCTCCTGCCGCTGTTCTTGCAGCAAAATGGGAGAAAAAAGGAGAAAAAAACAAAAAAATGAACTTCAGTGTGATTTATTTTGTTTTATTCCATTAAAAAGAAGAATATCGCCCTATTTTGCTATTTTTTAGCCTTCTTCCCTGCAGCTTCCCAAATTCAAAAAAAAAAAAGAAAGCAAAACAAAAGCTAAGGGAGATGTCTGTACACCCCAGCACCAACCCCGTAGTTAATAAGGCCTTACATAAGAATTTGTTTATATGGGTAGAGAGAACTAACAAAACAATATATATGTTATTTTATTGTTCAGTTGGGGAATTGCATAATAGCATATTATGTTTTATTAATTGCATATTAGATATTATTTAATTCAGCTTCTGGTTGTGGTGCTTCAGCAAAACAATACGAATAAATTCTGGAAATAATAATACTTCTAGTGATAATAACATTGTATAATTCCATTACAGCAACCCCAACCTTATAGATATATATATATATATATATTATATCGGCCTTATAGGAATTCGGGTATATATGGGAATAGAAATAACTAAAGAAAAACAAAATGCTTTTACTTAGGTTCTAATAGAATTGTTTTTTCTATGAAAGTTCAAGCCCCAGGTTCTGGGTTCAATTCCCAGGATATTAAAAAAGTAATAATAAATAATAATTATTATTATTGTATGATTATCAGTTTTTATTTTTAAAGAATTTTAAATTAAAAAATAATACTTGTCCAAAAATGGAATAGAGAAAAGTCTATTTATAGGGGGTTGAGAAAAAACGTTTTATTTTATTTTATAAAAAATAAAAATTAAACAAATAAACAAATATTTTATCTTTAAATATTTGTTTAATTTTGTTTAAACAAATAAAACAAATACAGAAAATATTTTAACCTCAACTGATTCCTTAAGGAAAATGGCAGCAGTAAGGGCCCCCCATTACAAAAAATAAAATAGCCAAGTTAAAATTAAAAATAAAATATAACATAATAGTAATAATAATAATAATAGTAATAATAATAAAAGTAATAATAATAATAATAGTAATAATAATAATAATAATAGTAATACTAATAAATAATAAATAATAATAATAATAATAATAATAATAAATTTCACAATATTGGGGGTTGTAATGGAATAAAAGGCATATAACCAAAAACAAAACCAATAAAATTAATTCCTTGAAGAAGGACTATATTATTCAATTGTGAAATGTATTAGTATTATTATTACTATTAATATTTATTATTATTAATTTTATTATTTTTATTATTTTTATTATTTTTTAGTGCAAATTATTACTGGTTACTATTATCTTCTGCTGCCGCCGCAGGGTAATATTGTGAAATTTACCATTATTATTATTATCATTATTATTACTATTATAATAATAATAATTATTATTATTATTACTATTAGGTGTCAATTAGTTATTATTTAGTTCTGCTGCCGCCCTAGGGATTTTCTCAAAGTAAAATAAATAAATAATAAATATATATGCTCAATAATATTAATTGCATTATTTTGTATATTATTACACCCCAAGTTGCCTATACACCCCAAGCTGCCTATACACCCCAAGCTCCCTTTATTATACACCCAGATTATAGTGTGGATGTTACTTCAAACCCAATACCAATGAAAGCTGGAAATAAATATAAAAGTACTTTTCCTGTATATAATATATATATAAAAGTGTATAATGTGTTTATTAAGCCGGAAATAATAATACTTTTCCGGTATATAATATATATATAAAAGTATATAATTAGTTTATTTTATAGTATATATATATATATATATATATATATATATATATATATATATATATATATATATATATA
>HG711715.1:13690-20096 GCA_000499725.1 Eimeria brunetti
AATTAATTAATTAATTAATTTGTCTCCTTTTTGCTGCAGACACGGCTGGGTTTGTCTCCTACGTATAAGCAGAATATTGTTCTGTGTATACATAAAGATATATTAACTAATTAAATAGGTAATTACTTACTTAATGAATTAATGAATTAATTTGTCTCCTTTTTGCTGCAGACACGGCTGGGTTTGTCTCCTTGTCGGCTGCAGCACGATGAGCAGCAGCGCGGGGTGTATAGGCAGCTGCGCAAAAGCTACAGATTTGGATGGGAAGAAAAAACATTATTTATCCTCAGATTTGTTGCTGCTGATGCTAAAAAAAGAATACAAACTGCAGCAGTCAGACACAATAACCCTTAAAGCTTCGCGCTGCAGCAGCACCAGCAGCAGCAGCAGCAGCAGCAGCAGCAGCAGCAGCAGCAGCAGCAGCAGCACCACTCCATTCCCCTTGCTGCTGCTGCTGCTGTGGCTGCTTCTGCTGCTGTAGCTGCTGCTGTAGCTGCTGCTGTAGCTGCTGCTGCTGCTGCTGCTGCTGTGGTGACTGCTGCCGCTGCTGTTGGTGCCGCTGCTGCGGCTGCTGTTGCTGTTGCTGTTGCTGCTGCTGCTGCTGCAGGGAGGCTCTGCTTGTTTGCTGCTGTGCTGCAGCGGCGAGCAGCAGAGAGAGAGACAGCAGCAAGAAAGCAAGTGCAGCAGCTAGCAGAAGAAATAGCCAAGACCCTAAGGCGGGTGCGTTGGGAGACGGGGTGTATGTACACCTCAGCTACTGTCTCCTTTCTTGCTGCTGTCTCCTCAACGCAGCTGCAGCAGCTGCTGCTGCAGCACGCAGGCAGCACCTGCTGCTGCAGCAAACAGCAACAGCAGCAGCAGATAAAAACCCTTCACAGCACCAGAAAACCCAGAGAAATGCTTCGCTTGAGAACGGAACGGTCTAGAGTTTAGGGTTTAGGGCTTAGGGTCTAGGGTTTAGGGTTTAGGTTTTAGGGTTTAGGTTTTAGGGTTTGTGGGGCAGGCAGAGGAGGCGGGGCGGAGTGGGGAGACAACGCTGGCGGAGACACTTAATTTGAAGGTCTCTAAACTGCAGCAGAAGCGAGTGTGTCTCCTTAGCAGCAGCAGCAGCAGCAGCAACAGGAGCAACAGCAGCAGCAGCAGCAGCAGGAGCGGCGGTACACAAACCCTAAAGCCCTGTGAGGTTTGTGGTGCGCTTCTCGACGGTATGCATCCCCTGCTGTTGCTGCTGCTGCTGCTGCTGCTGTTGCTGCTCGTGCTGCTGTTGCTGCTGCGGCTGCTGCTGCTGCTGCTGTTTCTACTCCTGTTGCTGCCTCTGCTGCTGTAGTTGTTGCTGCTTTTGCTGGTGCTGCTTTTACTGCTGCTGAGTGTGCAGCACCAGCAGTCTCTGTTGTTACAGCAGCAGCAGCAGCAGCAGCAGCACCTGCTGCTGCTGCTGCTGCTGCTGCATGCATTCATTTAATTTGCTGCAGTTGGGGTGTATGTACAGGGGGGCTGTCTGCTGCTGATCAGCGGGTGGAAGATCATGTAAAGGGACAGAGACACCGTGTCTTTGCTGCTGTTGCTGCTGCAATAAAAGAAATAGAATTATATTTAGACAATGCTCCTGAGAAAGATAGGAAGGAGACACAATTTAAAATGAATAAAGTAGAAAAAAAACAAACACTAATGAGGTAGGTTCAATAGAAACAAACAACTGAAAAAATTGGAAAAAAAATATATATCCATAGAGTAAACCTTGTGTCTCCTTTTGTATCCATCTGTCTCCTTTTCTGTCTCCTCCCCTGTCTCCTTTTGTCTCCTCCTGTCTCCTTTTTGTCTCCTCCTGTCTCCTTTTGTCTCCTTCTCTGTCTCCATCTTTCTTCGAGTCTCCCTGTCTCTGTCTCCTTTTTCTGTCAGTATGCATTTTTCTGTCTCCTGTCTCCTTTCTCTGTCTCCTTTCTCTGTCTCCTTTCTCTGTCTCCTTTCTCTGTCTCTCTGTCTCCTTTTCTCCTGTCTGTGTCTCTTCTTTGTCCCCTTCTCTCTGTCGCCTGTCTCTGTCTCTTCTCTCCCAGCTGTCTCCTTTCTCTGTCTCTTTCTGTCTCCTGTCTCTGTCTCCTGTCTTTCTCTTCTCTGTCTCCTGTCTCCTGTCTCTGTCTCCTGTCTCCGTCCCTTTCTGTCTCCTGTCTCCTGTCTCTGTCTCTGCCTCCTGTCTCTGTCTCCTGTCTCTGTCTCCTGCCCCTGTCTCCTGTCTCCTGTCTCCTGCCCCTGTCTCCTGTCTCTGTCTCCTGTCTCTGTCTCCTGTCTCTGTCTCCTGTCTCCTGTCTCCTGCCCCTGTCTCCTGTCTCTGTCTCCTGTCCCTGTCTCCTGTCTCTGTCTCCTGCCCCTATATCCTGTCTCCTGTCTCCTGTCGCCGTCTCCTGTCTCCTGTCTCCTGTCGCCGTCTCCTGTCTCTGTCTCCTGTCTCCTGTCTCCTGTCTCTGTCTCCTGTCTCCTGTCTCCTGTCTCCTGTCTCTGTCTCCTGTCTCCTGTCTCCTGTGTCTGTCTCCTTTTGCACCATCTCCCTGCCTTTGTCTCTCTCGACAGCCGAGGGTTTAAGGCTGCATGTCGAGGGTTTAGGGTTTAGGGTTCTTCCTAGCCGTTGTCCCTGCTGCTGCTACTACTACTGCTGCTGCTGCTGCTGCTGCTGTTGCTGCTGCTGCTGCAGGGACCCCACAGTTGCAGCAGCAGCACATGTGGGTGGGGCCGAAGGCTTAGGGGAAGGTGCAGCATTAAGGCTGCGCCTTATCAAGGCGAAGCTGCAGCAGCAGCAGCAGCAGCAACAGCAGCAAGCAGCAGACAGCTATAAGCAGCAGCAGCGGCAGCAGCAGCAGCAGCAACGGCAACTCGACTCATCTGCTGCAGTTGAAGCAGCAAAGGCGGCAGTAGCCAGTGTCCTTGCTGCTAAGGGGCTCGCGTCCTCGCCGGCTGCAGCAGCAACTGCAGCAGCACCTGCAGCAGTAACTGCAGCAGCAACTGCAGCAGCAACTGTAGCAGCACCTGCAGCAGCACCTGCAGCAGCAACTGCAGCAGCAACTGCAGGAACAACTGCAGCAGCAGCTGCAGCAGCACCTGCAGGGGAAGGTGCTGCAGCAGCTGCCGCAAAGCTGCAGACAAAGGAGGGAGCAGCAGCAGCAGCTGCTGCAGCAGCAAATAGAAGCACAATTAAGCAAGGTGTCCCCTCAATGGGAATCGCTTGCGTTTCTGGAGACTGTAAGGAGACAGCAAACGACAGCAGCAACAGCAGCAGCAGCAGCAGCAACAACAACAACGGCAGCAACTGCAGCAGCAGCAGCAGGGGCAGATGCAGCAGCAACACCCAGAAGGGCGAAGCAGCGAGAAGCAAAATAAAAGACGCCAGCAGCAGCAACGACAACGGCCACAGCAACAGCAGCAGCAACAGCAGCAGCGGCAACAACAGCAGCAGCAACAGCAGCAGCAGCAGCAGCTGTGGCGGCGTTGGGCAAGGCAGCAGACTGTCCTCTGAGGAGACTGCGCGCTGCAGCAGCAGCGACAGAGGGTCCCGATCACCCAGCAGCAGCAGCAGCAGCAAAAGCAGCAGCAACAGCAGCAACACAAGCAGGAACAGAAGCAGCAGCAGCAACAGAAGCAACAGCAGCAGCACGAAAAGCAGCAGCAGCAAATCTGACACCCCAGGCCATCTCACAGAAGGCGCTGGTCGCAGCAGGGAGGTCGACAGCAGCAAACACAGCAGCAGCAAGTACAGCAGCAGCAAACGCAGCAGCAGCAAACGCAGCAGCAGCAAACGCAGCAGCAGCAAACACAGCATTGGGAGACACAGCAGCAGCAAACGCCGCAGCAGCAGACGCAGCAGCAGCAGACACAGCAGCAGGACCGGAAGTCGGGGCGTGAGTGGAAAAGGCAATAGCAAGGAGTGCTGCAGCAGTAGGAGGCGCAGCAGCAGCAACAGCAGCAGAAAGAGCAGCAACCGCAACAACAGCAACAGCAGCAGAAGGGGCAGAAGCAGCAACGACGGCAACAGCAGCAGCAGCAGCAGCAGCAGAAGAGGCAACGACCCCCGCGACGATCCCAGCACCAGAAGTCAATACAGAAAAAACAGAAGCAGACACAGCACCAGACACAGCAGCAGCAGCAGCAGCAGCAGCAGCAAACGCCGCAACGCATGCGAAGGGCCCTGCAGCAGCAAACGCAGCATCAAGAGGCACAGGCGCAGCAGCAAGAAGCCTCGTAACAGCAGTCAGGATGCCGATATCAACAGCAGCAGACGCAGCAGCAGCAGTAGCTGCAGCAGCAGCAAACGCAGCAGCAGCAGACGCAGCAGCAGCAGGGACTGCTGCTTAGATGCAGAGGCTGCCTTAGTTAACCGCCCGCAGCAGCAGCTGGAGACACATAACCGCAGAAGCAGCAGCAGCGGCAGCAGCAGCAGCAGAAAACAGCGCAGCAGCAAACGCAGCAGCAGCAAACGCAGCAGCAGCAGGCGCAGCAGCAGCAGGAGCAGCAGCAGCAGACGCAGCGAAGACACAGCAAACAGCAACCATCGCTGCAGGCGCAGGCGCTCTACAGGCTCCCCAACTAGCAGCAGCAGCAGCAGCAGCAGCAGCAGCAGTTGCTGCTGCAGCAGCAACAGCAGCAGCAACGCCGCAAGCGACAAGAAAGGAGCGCATGCAGCGGGCAGCAGCAGCCCAAAAGATGGGGAGACACCCCAGCCTCAAGGAGAGACAAAGCGAAAGCCGTTTAGCAGCAAAAAGAGCAGCAGCAGCAGCAGCAGCAGCAGTAAAAGTCGCTGCTGCTGCTGCAGCCGCTGCAGCTGTTGCAGCTGCTGCAGCAGAGCGTGCCGCGACTGCGCTGCAGCCGTGGGGAGGAGAAGCAGAGGAGCAAAGCGCAGCAGCAGCACTTGCAGCAGCAGCAGCAGCAGCAGCAGCAGCACTAGCAGCAGCTGTACTAACAGCAGCAGCAGCACTTGCAGCAGCAGCAGCAGCAGCAGCAAGAAGAAGAGGAGACTAGCTAGCAGCGTGCAGATATCTGTCTCCCCTGGGGCCTTGTTATTTGTCAGCCTCTGCTGCAGTCGGAGACACCCACGGCTAAAGGAGACAGAAAGGAGACACTGCAGCAGCAGGCGGCTGCTGCTGCTGCTCAACGGAGACAGAAGCAGAGGCAGCAGAAAAAGAGACAGAGACAGAAATAGAAACAGAGATAGAAACAGAAATAGAAATAGAAACAGAGACACAAGGAGAAACGGAGACAGAAACAGAAAAGAGACAGAATGCAAGGAGACACTGCAGCAACTGTCTCCAAATTGAGTGCAAAGACATGAGCTGAAGAGACACCGCAGCAGCAAACGGAGACAGCACGGGGTGGTGTCTTTCCGCAGCAGCAGCAACAGCAGCAGCAGCACCGGCAGCAGCAGCAGCAGCAGAAGCGAAAGGAGACAAATACTCGCTGCTGCTGTCTCCACAGGTTATGTTTTTTTGAGCCCTTTATTTGTTGGGGTGTCTCTATTTCGCTGCTTTGCTGCTCATCCTGCTGCAGCTGCTGCAGCAGCAGCAGCAGCAGCAGCAGCAGCAGGGTCTCTGCTGCACATACTCCCCAAGCATCACGCAGCGAGCAGCAAAACAAGAGGGAGCGCTTATGTAACGAGCAAAACCCTAAACCCTAAACCCTAAACCCTAGCCCGAGTGGAGACAGCAGAGACAAACTGTCTCCTACAGCCTGAGCTAAAAGGAGACAGATAAAGGAGACAAAAAGGAGACAGCCAGCAGGAGACAGGCAAAAGGAGACAGGAGGAGACAGGCGAGAGACAGAAAGGAGACAGACAGACACTGAAAAGGAGACAGATAAAAGGAGACAGCAAACAAAGAAGAGGAGACAATCAAAAGGAGACAGCAGAGCAAGAAAAAGAGACAGATAAACGGAGACACCAGACAAAGATGAGGAGACAACCAAAAGGAGACAGCGGAGAAAGGAGAGACAGATAAAAGGAGACAGCAGAAAAAGAGGAGAGACAAAAGGAGACAGCAGAGACACTAGCTAGCGCTAACACCCGTCTAAACCCTAAACCTCCAACTACTAAACCCTAGCCCCCAAACTACTAAACCCTAAACCCTAGCAGTGGGGTTCCCTGAGCTCCCCCTGCAGCACTAGATGGATTACAGCGAACTCTTGCTGCTGCTGCTGTTACTGTTGCTGCTCCTGCTGCAGCTACTGTTGCTGCTGTTGCTGCTGCTACTGTTGCTGCTGCTGTTGCTGCTGCTGCTGCTGCCTCATAGCCCTCAAGACGACAAACTGACAAAACGACGTTCGCGCCAAGCCGAGTGCTGTAAAGGAGCTAGTGCTTAATTCTGCTGCTGCAGCTAACTGCCGCAGCAGCAGCAGCAGCCGCTGCAGCAGCAGCAGCAGCAGCAGGTGC
>HG711715.1:29567-41279 GCA_000499725.1 Eimeria brunetti
GCTGCTGCTGGGCCCCCCTCTGCCTGGGAAGCCATCTGGACGGCAGCCTGGGTAGCTATAAGGGCCATTAAGCCCGTGGGGCCTTGGGCTGACGTTTTGCTGCTAACCCAGGCTGAGGCTTGACGGGCCCAGAAGGCATCGCTCTCGCTGGCTGTGGGGTGTGGGGTGGGGGTCGGGGATCGGGATCGGGATCGGGATCGGGATCGGGATCGGGATCGGGATCGGGAGTTGGAGCTGTGGGAGGAGACCGAGGAACGGCGACGCCGGCGCTGCTGCTGCTGCTGCTGCTGCTGCTGCTGCTGCTGTTGCTGTTGCTGCTGTTGCTGTTGCTGCTGGGCCGGGTCTTGGTGCTGCTTCACGGAAGGGTCCGGGGAGGGTGGGGGGGCCTTTTGGGGTTTGCCTGCTCCTGCTGCTGTTCCTGTTCCTGCTGCTGCTGCTGCTGCAGCGTCTGCTGCTGCTGGCTTCGAAGGAGAAGCAGAGCGGCGCCTTTTCGCCTTTTTCTTCTTCCCATCCTCCCCCCCTCTACGCCTCCTGCTGCTGGCCATTGGATCAGTGCTGGTGAGGCCTCAGCAGCATAGGTGTCTATACACCTGAAGGAGGGCCTTGTGCTGCTCCTGCTGCAGTGCAGCGGGAGCGCGGGAGCGCAGGAGCAGCGATGACGCTGCTGCAGCGGCTACAGCAGCGGCAGCAGCAGCAGCTGCAGCAGCGGCAGCAGAGGATGACAAGCAGCAGCAGCAGGTCCGGTGGGGGGACTGCAGCTGCAGCAAGCAAAGGGCCAATAGGTGAAGGCAGCAGTTAAGATAAGGGCAATAGAATATGGGCTTAAAAAACGTGATATTTAAATAGGAAGTAAGCTCCTGCTGCTCCTGCTGCTGCTGCTGCCGCTGCTGCTGCTGCTGCTGCTCTTCCCGGGGCTGCTGCTGCTGTGAGCCTCACTAGGACTGGGCCTCTCTCTCTCCGCCCTAGGCACTGCAGCGCCAGCAGCAGCAGATATGCGGGGATCTTACAAAAATATAAAATTTTTTTAAAATCTTCTCAAATACATTAAAATAAATAATACTAGCCTATGTTACTTCGGAAACGATGGGCTACTTGTTTGCCTCTTCCCGCTGCTTCTCCTGCTCTAAACAAGGTCGAGGAGGGGCAGCAGCAGCAGCAGCAACAGCAGCAGCAGCAGCAGCAGCACCGTCCGTAGCCTCCACCGATACTGCGCTCCCTGCCTTCTTTCTCCTCCTGCTCCAAAATAAATTAATTAAAAAATAAATTCTTATTATATGCCTTAAAACAAATATACAGACAGAACAACAACAACTAACCCCTGCTGCTGCTGCTGCTGCTGCTGCTGCTGCAGCAACGGCGCTCTCGGGCCTCAACTGAGGGGTGAGGCCTTATCGGGGCTGGATCTACCTTCTCCCCTTCTTCTCCCTTTAATTCTTTTTAAATTAATTTAATATTCATTATTTTACTTTCATGCACGTGTATTTTCTACCTTATTTGCATAGACTGGCCCCCGCCCCACCGCTGCAGCGAGCAGCAGCAGCAGCAGCAGCAAGAAGGGGGCTCAGCAACTATATTTGTTTGGCACTATTAGTTGGATTTCTACTTAGGAAGAGGTTTAGTAGTAAAATATAATTAAGGTTTAACACTTAGTTGCTGCTGCGCTGCATGCAGCAGCAGCAGGTGGAGTGTAGGGGTGCAGTGGGGGCAGCCGTGCATCAGCAAGTGGGGCAGCAGCAGCAGCAGCAGCCGCTGCTGCTGCTGCTGCTGCTGCGAGGCTGCCCCATATAGTACTTTTCTTAGCCTCCCTGTTCTATAGTTAGCGTAAGTGGAGCCTGTGGGGGTATTATTATAATGGTGTTCAGAGTGAGAGAATTTCCTTAGTTAAGCCCCACTGTTACTAAGCTACAGATGTATTGACAGTATAGATATTATTTGTATTGTGGCTCCATAAGTATTATTTATATTATACCCCCCCTATGTATACACAACCTAAATATGGTGCTTTTGCTTGCTGCTGCATGCATGCTGCATGCCACTGGTCAAGGGAGGTTCATCTATTCTAGTAGGGTCGGTGCATGCATGCAGCAGAAGGGACTTGATCTCCCTTATATGTGGGGTTGCCCTTAGAGAAAAGCTAGAGCCAAGCCCCTTAGAATTCATATAATGCAACTCAATATACAACCAATACATATTGGGATGGGGGGGCCTCCTAAGGCCAAAAGGCCCCGCAGCAGCAAATCGCCCTTAGGCCCTTTGGCTGTTGTGCCCACAGTGGGGGCTCGGGGGCCCCAGCTCCTATGGGGATTTTTTGTTGAGGAGAGACGGGCCCTCCTGGGGCCCCCTGGGGCCCCCTGGGGCCCAGCGTAGGACCCAGATCTTGCTGCAGTCAGCAGCGTCGGGCCCCAGTAAAGAGGGCCAGGGTAAGGATAAAGGTAAGGGTCAAGGTAGGGGGTGTGGGGGCTGGGGAGGATATCAGGGGCGTGATAGCGTCTGCCTTCTGGCAGTTGGGGCTTGTCTGTTTTGCCCACGTTTTAAAGTGTAGGAGTCCTGTAAGGTTCTATAAACTTGGGAGTTTAAAGGGGAAGCAGTCGCAGCTCAATAATTGCCCATCCTTGGACATGGTTCGAATTTAGCTATAGAGGCACGAGAAAAAAAGCAAATTGATGTGCCTTTGACTGGACCACTGGTTTTCACAGAGCCATTGCACAGCACGTTATAGGTGCTGCAGAGACTCCCGCAGATTACGACTCAACAGAAACACACAAATTCATATCCATATTTAATTGCTTGGGCAGTAGAATCGGGGTTAACTATGCTTCCAGCTTGGAGCTGTAAAATCTCATCGGAAGGACAAATAATAGATATATTTCTGTACTCTGCAAGTCATCGCGTAGTTTCTCCGTCCCTGCGATTGACGATTGATAACTTTTGATTACTCCAAGTTTCTTTAGTTCTTTCCATCTCCCCTGCCGTTTATTCCCCAGCCCCCCAGCGTAAGAAAACATTTTTTTCGACTATTGGCCTTTCCCTTTTCCAAGGCCCTCCGTTGCTTGCCCCTCCAACTAGTCTCTTCCCACTTTAATTTCCCCTCAGCAGATTCGAGTGGAGCCGTAGGCCGTAACAGCTGGTGGGGCTGAAGAAAGAAATAATTTTGGGGGGCCCCTCTTGGGCCCCCATCATAGGGCGCCCCACTGGGAGCTCTTCCATACTTAAGTCGTCTGAGAAGTCCTTCCCAGCTTTACCAACTTGTGTTGTATTTTATTTGCAAATTAATCAAAATCCAATTCATCAGAGCGGGGGTCTTGGTACAAGAATGGAGTATGGTGGCAGGCCCCCCTCTCCCTCGTCTCCTTTCCTTTTTCTGCATTGCGGTGAAGCCTCTCAGCTCTTTATCCTTGCAATGCTTGGATTTTTATTTTTGCAAATAAGTTCGCAGGGCTTATCAATGAACATTCCTCTTTCTCCCCAAGAAATAAATCTGAAAAATATATTTCAGAGGCATGCATTCCTCTAGTAGCTTCCCCACAACATGCCTAGGATTATTATGGGATGTGAACTGGCCCACCGTAGAAATGCAATATTATTCTAGGAGGCCCCTCTCAGGATGGGGCCCCCATATTGTAATAGCATAGCGTTTCTGGGGCCCTGTCTGCCTTCTGTAGTAAGCAGAAGCTGTGCCAAAGATAAACAAATATGCTGTTTCTTTAGCTGATACAATTTGCAGCCTGTTTAAAGTATCCTTTGCAACAGCTATCCACTACGAAGAAACTAAATAAGCTCTTATTCGACATGAATAGGATCAATTGGTGCGGCTGTCTCCTTCTCTGTCTCCGCTAGTAGTTTGGGCCCCCGCTGACCCTGCTTAGAGCCCTGCTTGCCTTTCACCTTACCCCTCTCTATTGATGTCCCTTTTACTGAGGACTAGGGCCTAGGGTTTAGGGTTTAGGGTTTAGGGTTTAGGCATGAAGTGGCAGTTGTAATACTTTTGACTGGGGGGGAGGGGGCCCTGCTCTACGCCCAGTACTGGTTGTTGCCTCTCTATCAAAGGGCCAGCCCTGGTATTAAATCTCCTTTCTTAGATTTTGAAAAACACTATTAGGGCAGCACCGGTTGGTCCCTGTTTCCTTTCTTTACTGTATCCTCCCTTCGCCCCCTCAACTGTGGGGTCTGTGGGGTGCTGGGATCGTTCGAGGGGAACAGACGATCCCAGCCTAGGGGGCAGCCCCACCCCCCCGCCCCCCTTCCTGTCTCCTTAGGCCTAATCCCAAGGGCCTGCAGCTGGTGTGGGGAGGAGACAGCTGTTTCAGGTGTAATGTTTCTGGCTTCAGCTGCTGCCTCCAGGCAGCCCCGCATGCATGCAGAGCCAAGCCCCCTTCAATGCATGCAATGCATGCTTACATGCCTAAAGACTAAACAACAATAAGCACCCCCTTGGCTCTTAGGGGGAAAATACAAGCAAATATAAATCGACGTCAGCAGCAGCCCCTGACAGTCCCTGCCACAGAGAGCCAAGGAAAGGAGCTGCTGTGATTAGGGCCTAAGGAGACAGGGGGGTAGGGTTCTAGTCATATATATATATATATATGTATATATATATAATATTGTATATTGTATATAATATATAATATATATATTTACATGTATAAGGACTAGAACCGTTAGCTAAGTGCATACAACTAATGCCCCTTGCTAACTAGCTTAATACTGCAGAAACAGAGGAAAAAGAAAATGGCTGCAGCAGCAGACTACAGCAGCAGATGCATATTCGTCTGCTGCTGCAGCAGACGACGGCCAGCCCTGCTACATATTGGGCCCTCATGCTGTCTCCGATTTTATTTAACATTAAATGAAATCAAATGTCAGTTGCTGGGTATCGAACGCGGGAGCTCTGCCCTGAGGAGGGCTCTTGCCTCCCCCTCGTGGCTGTGTGCTGCTGCAGCAGCAGCAGCAGCAAAGGCAGCCGCAGGTGTTGCTGCTGCTGCTGCTGCATGCATGCAGCACTAATCAGTGTTGCGCCTGCCTCTGATGGGGCTGAGATATGCATCCTGACTGCTGGCTAGGCGAGTTGAGGCTGCGGGTCCTGCTGCTGCTGCTGCTGCTGTTGCTGCTGCTGCTGTTGCCCCTGCTGCTGTTGCTGTTGCTGCTGCTGTTGCTGCTGCAGCAGGAGACTGGGATGCAGCTATCTCCTGCAGCAGCAGCTGGATGTCATCCTCCTCCTCAAAGCCCAATGCTCTGAAGAAATGCTGCAGCCTGCCTGCACTGCATGCATCCAGTGCAGCGCGCCGCTGCAGCAGCAGCAGCTGCAGCGGGAAGAGAAAGCGGCGCGTGCTAGGGAACAGCCTGCAGCAGCAGCAGCAACAACAGCAGCAGCAGCAGCAGCAGCAGTGACTATGTAAGTTAACTAACTGCAGCAGACTGCCACAAGGGGAGCGCCCCCATATACCGCCACCCTTGCTGCAGCAGCAGCAGCCCCAAACGCATGCATGCCTTGCACAGGGCCCCAGCAGCAGCTGCTGCTGCTTTCTGCTGCTGCTGTCGGGCTACTGGCAGAACAAAGGCTCACAGCAACTGCAACAGCAGCAGCAGCAAAAAGGCAGCAGCAGCCCCCTCAACACATACATATCTTCACTAAACGGGCGCATGCATGCAACAAGCATGCAAGCAATCTGCATGCATGCAGCCCGCATGCAAGCAATCTGCATGCATGCATGCAATCTGCATGCATGCAATCTGCATGCATGCATGCAATCTGCATGCATGCATGCAATCTGCATGCATGCTTGTGATCTGCATGCATGCATGCAATCTGCATGCATGCTTGTGATCTGCATGCAGGCAATCTGCATGCATGCATGCAATCTGCATGCATGCATGCAATCTGCATGCATGCATGCAATCTGCATGCATGCAATCTGCATGCATGCATATCACAAGTTAAAAATCTAATTTAGGGGGCCCCTCACGTGCAGTTAACGAGTGTCTCCGCGATCCTCAGGACGGGCTGGATGTCTGAAGCAGCAGCGGGCGGGTTCTGCTGCAGTGAGGAGACATCTGCTGCTGTTGCTGCTGCTGCTGCTGCTGCTGCTGCTGCTGCTGTGTCTCCTTGCCCATTTGTCTCCTGCTGCGGCTTCCATGCAAACTCCAAAAAAACTGCTGCCATCCAATCTTCAAACAACCGTTCTCCTGCTGCTAGTGCCTCAGCAGCTCCCTCTGTAGCCCCAGAGGGGGGCCCCTTGGGGGGCCCCCCAGGGGCCCCCCCGGGGAGACACTCTGGGGGCCCCTGAGGAGACACTGCAAGTTTTGCTGCCTCCTGCTGCGCTGCTGCTTGCGCTGCGAGAAGGCTAGTCCTGAGGTGTATGGGCTGAGGTGTCTGTACACCCCACGGTCGCTGCTGCTGCTGTGGCTGCTGCTGCGGGGCCCCGTCCCCCCCGGAGGCAGCAGCTGCAGCAGCTGCAGCGACTGCAGCAGCACAGGGCTGCAGCAGCACGCCCAGGGAGTGGAGGCAGCTGAGGCGGATGCTGCTGTCGATGGGCGCAGCAGCAGCAGCGGCAGCAGCAGCAGCAGCAGATACGGCCGGGTGCCAGGGCAGGGTTTCCCCGGCAGCAGCAGCAGCAGCAGCAGGTGCTGCTGCTGCTGCTGCTACATTTGCTGCACCTGCTGCACCTGATAGCTGCGCCAGCCGCTCTATTACCTTAAGGAGATCCTTAGGAGAAAAGAATAGTCTCCATCGTGCAAACGTATGAAGGAGGGGCCCCAGCTGCTGCAGCAAAACCAGGGGCAAAAAGGAGACAGTAGCTTGCCTGCGGAGACACCCGAATGCATGCATGCGGAGACAGCAGCAAAAAGGGCATACATTTGTCTGAAAAACATCAAGCAAAAGGGAAAATGATAACAAAACAATAATGATAATAGTCATAATAATAATAATAGTAATAATAATAATAATAATAGTAATAGTAATCATAATAATAATAATAACTGCACTGCTGTAAGAACAGTAAAAGGGATAAGTGCAGACACTAGCACGAGAGCAACAAAAGGAGACACCTCCAACTGTCTCCATCCACCGAAGGAGACACTTAATCCACTAACAAACATACACTGCAAGCAGCAGGTCAGCAGCAGCAGCAGCAGCAGCAACAGCAGCAGCAACAGCAGCAGCAGCAACAGCAGCAGCAGCAACAGCAGCAGCAGCAGAAGCAGCGGTCGCAGAAAGCTCCGCAATCCCTCCCAGTAGAGGATATGCAATAGCCGCTGCTGCCGCTGCTGCTGCCGCTGCTGCTGCTGCTGCTGCTGCTGCTGCTGCTGCTGCTGCTGCTGCTGTTTCACCACTAGCTGCAGCAGTTCACTCTTCTATCTGTGTCAGCTAGTGGCGGGTTGCTGCACCTGATGTGCTGCAGCACTGCATGCAGTGCTGCTGCATCGGGGCCCTGGGCTTGCAGCAGCGCCAGCCCCAAGGCTTGTGCTGCTGCTGCTAAGTCAGCAGGTGCAGCAAAAGCTAAACGTTCGGAGACAGTCTCCACGCAGGCCCTGAACAACCGCCTGTGGGGCGCACTGGGGCCTTCCTCTGCCCTGCTGCTGCTGCTGCTGCTGCTGGTGCTGCTGTTGCTGTTGCTAGCGGGGGGGGCGACGCTGCTGCGGCTGCTGCTGCTGCAGCTGGCGTCGCTAATGCCGCTGGCAATGCTGCTGCTGGTGATGCTGCTGCTGCTGCCGCTGCAGCCGTTTTCCCCTGCTGCAGTTCCTGCTGCTGCAGCACGAGCAGCAGGAGCAGCAGCTGCATGCGTTTCGCGGTGGGAGCAGCGCTGCGCAGCAGCAAAAGCAGTAAAGGCCTGCAGCAGCCGAGCCATGTCAGAAATGGTCCCTTCTGCTAAACCTTTCATCGCCTCCTCTGCTCACACACACCCATGCGCATGCACCCGAGACAAACGCCTGCTGCAGCAGCAGCAGCAGCAGCAGCAACTGCAGCAGCAGCTGCTGCTGCTGCAGCTGCAGTTTTTTTCGCTGCAGCAGTGCTTACGCCGCGTATTTTGTTGAGGCGAGGGCTAACAATGCACCGAGGCGTCTGCCTTTCATGGGTTTAGGGTTTAGGGTTTGGGGTTTAGGGTTTAGGGTTTGTTACCTGCAACAGCAGCAAAGAGCTGGGGGTTTGTGTAGCCAGCGCATGCAAAGGCCTGAGCCACCACCGCCAAATCGCGCAGGGGGGGGCGGGAGCGCAGCAGCAGCCGCTGCACGTGAGCAGCAAAGGCCTCCAGCAGCACGGTGTCGGTCATCTGCAGCAGCAGCAGCAGCAGCAACAGCAGCAGCAGCAGCAGCAGCAGCAACAGAAGCAGCAGCAGCGGCAGCAGCATCGGCAATATATGGGCTGATAGTCGCGCCGCCATAGGGATGGTTCAGCACCCCAGTGCTAGCACAGCAGCAGCAGCAGAAGCAGCAGCAGCAGCAACAAAAGCAACAGCAGCAGCAACAGAAGCAGCAGCAGCAGCAGCAGCAACAGGAGCAACAGCAGCATGAACAAACACGGCAGCAGCAGCAACAGCAGCAGCAGCCCGACGCACACAAAGGCAAGGCCAAACCACCAGCCGAGCAGCAGCAGCCCAACCGCAGCAGCAGCAACAAAAGCAACAGCACCAGCAGCAGCAACACCAGCAGCAGCAGCAGCAGCAGCATGAGGAGAGCATGTTTTCTGTTTTTATTCTTTTTGTTTTTGAATAAATCGGACCTTTAATTTGAGAGCAGCATTAAGGAACATAGCCACTTGAAACAAATGCAGAAAACCCCCAGAAGAGAGCAGCAAAAGTGCATGCTTGCGAGCAGCAGGCAGCAGCACGGGGTGTATAGGCACCCCGCAGCGGGAGACAGCAGCAAGCAGCTGCGACAGCTGCAGCTGCAGATAAAAGCATAAAAAACATAACGCAAACCCTAAACCCTAAACCCTAAACCCTAAGCCCTCCGTGGGAGAGAGAAACGGGAACGCAAGGGGAAAACAGAATGCAAACCCTAAACCCTAAACCCTAAACCCTAAACCCTAGAAGCACGCAACACACAACCAAATCCAAACACCAAAATCCAAGACAAACCCTAAACCCTAAACCCTACAAGCGACAAAATACAAAAAGGAAAAGTTAATAGAAACCCTAAACCCTTTAAGGCAGTAAAGCAGCGGGGGACTGGGAACTCAGGCTACTGAAAACAGAAAGAGACAGGAGACAGGAGACAGGAGACAGAAGGGAGGAGACAGTAGACAGAAGGGAGGAGACAGGAGACAGAGGTGGGGAGACAGGAGACAGGAGACAGAGGCAGGGAGACAGGAGGCGGGAGACAGAAGCAGGGAGACAGGAGACAGGAGACAGAAGCGAGGAGACAGGAGACAGGAGGGAGGAGACAGGAGACAGAAGGGAGGAGACAAGAGACAGCAGGGGGGAAACAGGAGACAGGAGACAGAAGTGGGGAGACAGCAGACAGGAGACAGGAGAAAGGAGACAGGAGACAGCAGTGAGGAGACAGGAGACAGGAGACAGAGGTGGGGAGACAGCAGACAGGAGACAGGAGAAAGGAGACAGGAGACAGCAGTGAGGAGACAGGAGACAGGAGACAGAGGTGGGGAGACAGCAGACAGGAGACAGGAGAAAGGAGACAGGAGACAGAAGACATCGGAGAAGGGACGAGAGACAGGAGACGGCAGCGGCAAGAAAGGAGACAGGAGACAGTTGACAGGGGACAGTATAAAGGAGACAGGGGGCAGATGCCGCAAGAAAGGGGACGCTATAAAGGAGACAATACAAGGAGACTGTGAAAGGAGCCAGTAAAAGGAGACAGCAAAAGGAGACAGTAAAAGGAGACAGCAAAAGGAGGCGGCAAGGGGAAACAGCGAAAGGAGACATTAAAAGGAGGCAGTAAAAGGAGACAGTAGAAGGAAACAGGAAAAGGAGACAGTAGAGGGAGGCAGTAAAAGGAGACAGCAAAAGGAGGCAGTAAAAGGAGACAGCAAAAGGAGGCAGCAAAAGGAGACTAACGGAGTTGAAGGAGGAGACAGTAAAACGAGCCAGTAAAAGGAGATAGCAAAGGAGACAGCAAAAGGGGACAGCAAAGGGAGACAGCAAAAGGAGGAGACAGCAAGAGGAGACAGCAAAGGAGACAGCAAACGGAGACAGCAAAGGAGACAGCAAACGGAGACAGCAAAGGAGACAGCAAACGGAGACAGCAAAATGAGACAGCAAAGGAGACAGAGGAAGGAGACAGCAAAAGGAGGCAAGGAAAGGAGACAGCGCAAGGAGGAGACAGCAAAAGGAGGAGACAGCAAAAGGAGACGAACGGAGTTGAAGGAGGAGACAGTGGAAAGGGCCCTGAGGGCGAGGGAGGAGACAGCTAATTGCAGGCTGTGGGGTGGGCAGCGTCCCGTCTTCAGCAGCGCATGCAGCAGCAGCCCCACCTCTGCAGCAGACAGCACAGGGCCCAACTAAGCACCAGCAGCAGCAGCAGCAGCAGCAGCAGCAGCAGCAGCAGCAGCAGCAGCAGTGAAGGCGGCGGCGGCGGTGAGGACGCTGGGTTTGTGATAAGGAATTAAAACGGAGACAGGAGACAGCGGGAGGAGACAGCAAAAGGAGACAGCAAAAGGAGAAAGGAGACAGGAGACAGGAGACAGAGACAGGAGACAGGAGACAAAAAACAAAAGGAGGAGACAGCAGCATGAGAAACGAAAGGAGACAGGAGGAACCTAGGGGGCCCAAAAGGAGACAGGAGACAGGAGGCAGAGACAGGGCAAGGAGGGAGAGAAAATAAGCCACCAGAGACAACAAAGCAGCAGCAACAGCAGCAACAGCAACAGCAGCAACAGCAGCAGCAGCAACAGCAGCAGCAGCAACAGCAGCAGCAGAAACAGCAGCAGCAGAAACAGCAGCAGCAGCAGCAGCAACAGCAGCAGCACCACCACCAACAGAACCAGATGCAACAGCAAAAGCACCAACAGCAGCAGCAGCAACAGCAGCACCACCAACAGCAACAACAGCAGCAGCAGCAATAGCATCACCACCAACAGCAGCAGCAGCAGCTTACCGCTGCTGCTTGAGCAGCAACTTGCCCCCAAAATGCAGCATCTCCCCCATTAGCACGGGCTGTCTCTGCTGCTGTTGCTGCTAGAAGGGCCCCCGCAGAGACAGAGGGGCCCCCCCTAGAGACAGAGGGGCCCCCCCTAGAGACAGAGGGGCCCCCCCTTGAGACAGAGGGGGGCCCCCTTAAGACCGAGGGGGCCCCCCGTGGGACAGGGGGGGCCCCCCGTGGGACAGAGGGGGGCCCCCCTGCAGCAGAAAAGGGCCCCCTTGAGGCAGGGGGGGGCCCCCTTGAGGCAGAGGGGGGCCCCCTGGAGGCCCAGGGGGGCCCCCCTTGGTACCCTCCTGGCCCTGCGCATGCACAAGGGGCCCCAAGTTTGAAAAAAAATAATTTTAAAAATAATTGAGGAGACAAAACCGATAATACTTTCTTTAATACTGGCTTCTAAAGTCCCAGCAAAAAAGGAGACAGTTGCTGCAAAAAGGAGACAGTTGCTGCAAAAAGGAGACAGCTCTCTGGGATGCACGAAGAGGCGAGTGCGCTTACCTGCTGTTGCTGCTGCTGCTGGTGCTGCTGCAGCAGCAAACTCATCCACCTCAGGGGGCCCCCCACTAGACCTTACGGGGGCCCCCGCTGCAGAGGGGCCCCTGGGGCCCCGGGGGCCCC
>HG711720.1:21184-31184 GCA_000499725.1 Eimeria brunetti
GGAGCAGCCCAAGCAGCAGCAGCAGCAGCAGCAGCAGCAGCAGCAGCAGCAGGAGCTTGCCCTAGCAGCAGCAGTAGGAACCCTAGCGAAGGGGGGTTTTGTTAGTTTTTGAATATCAACAGCAGCAGCGCCTTCTGCTGCAACAATATAATTATACAGCAGCAGCAAACTGTCTCCTTTGAAGTCCAGGCCCAAAGGAGACACCCTGTCTCCTCCTGCTGCTGCTCCTCCTGCTGCTGCTGCTGCTGCTGCTGCTGCTGCGCTGCTGCTGTCTTCGGTGGGTGCTGGGGTCGGCATGCTGCAGAAACAAACAGCAGAAAATAAATAAATAAAAATAAATTATAGCAATAATAAATAAATATATTAAATGAATTATAGCAATAATAAATAAATAAATTAAATGAATTATAGCAATAATAAATAAATAAAAATGAATTATAGCAATAATAAATAAATACAAATGAATTATAGCAATAATAAATAAATAAAAATGAATTATAGCAATAATAAATAAATAAATAAATGAATTATGGCAATAATAAATAAATAAATTAAATGAATTATAGCAATAATAAATAAATAAATAAAAATGAGAAATAAATGCATTAATAATAAACGCATATAAGACGCATATGAGATAAATAGATAAGCATAAAAAAAATAAACAGAAATGAAAAACAAACCCAACAAGATTAAAACAAATAAATAGAAATGTAGATAATATAAGTATATATAAATATATTTATATATTTATTATTATTATTCTTTACTAATAAGAACTAAACATAAGAAATATATTTTATCTAGTTAATACATGGGCTAAATCTGCTGCAGTCTACCTTCTAACAAACCAACACAGAGACCAAACAAACGCTATTGTTGCTGCTGTTGCTGCTGTTGCTGCTGTTGCTGCCGCTGCTGCTCCCGCTGCCGCTGCCGCTGCTGCTGCTGCTGCTGCATGCATGCACTTGCTGCAGCAGCAGCAGCAGCAGCAGCAGCAGGAGCAGTTTAGTTTGTTCGAGTGTACGTACGCACGAGCTATATACTAGACAGCCATTAAGGATAAGGGCTCCATGGAATATACAGCTGAATTGCTGCTGCAGCAGCGAAACCAAAGAAAATACAGAAAGATAAGCAAGCCGATCTACAGGGGCAAAGTGATACCCTGCTATTGCTGCAGCAGCAAATACACAAACAGAAACAGCAGCAGCACCAGCGGCAGCAGCAGCAGCAGCAGCAGCAGCAGCAGCAACGGGGGCAGCAGAAATAATATTTTGCGGCGAAAGAAGCAGCAGCAGAAAAAACTAGCAGCAACAGCAGCAAGGCCGAGAAACTGCAGCAGCACCAAGAAAACAAACTGCAGCAGCAAAGCAGATAAACAGCTGCAGCAAAACAAATAAGCAACAATAGCAACAGCAACAGCAGCAACAGCAACAGCAGCAGCAGCAGCAGCAGCGGCAGCAGCAGAGCAGGAGAGCAGCAGCAGCGGCTGCTGCTGTAGCCTTTCTGCTGCAAATCAAGCCCCAATATGCATATTTTTTTCCTTTTTTTTCTAGCTAACAAAACTAAATAGAATAAATACGGTAAAGGGAGTAAATTAATTCTATTTATTTTATTTCCTTTATTTCACCGTGGAAAAGAGAAAGCCTTTTTGGATTTAATGCATCTAAGAAGCCTTCAGTGAAATCCGTGAGAATTTGGCGAAGTTCCAACTGCTTTTGACTTTTCACGAAAACACCAATTCTGCCGTGAAATAAAATAAAATAATGGTAATAAGAAGACAAAACCTGAAATATATTTAAAATATATTTAAAAGAAACAAACACAAATTGTACAAACAGGAATATAAGAAAAATGAAAATGAAAAGAAATTATACCGCCCACTTTACAAGAAAAACAAATCCAGCCGTGAAATTAAATAAAATAATTCCAATAAAAAGACAAAACATAAAAGAATTATAATTAATTATTTAAATATATTCACAAAAATTATATAGAAAAGAAGAAACCTAAAAGGAATTATAATAAATTATTAAAATATATTCACGCAAATAATATAGAAAAGATGAAACCTAATAGGAATTAGAAAGGATAGTAAAAGAAAGAATATAAGGAACTAAAAAGAATAAGGAAATAATAATCCAATTCAACAGAATAAAACTTAATAAGAATAAAGGCATATAGATTTAATTAAATGGAAATGGAACCGAATAAGAAATTATTAAGGGTAATAACAGAAAGTATATATAAGGAAAATGAAACCTAAAGAATAAAGGGGTATTGTCTCAATTGAATGAAAACAAAACATAAAAGGAAACTATTAAGGATATTAACAAGGAGAATGTAAGGAAGATGAAACAGGAAAAAGAAAAACAAAAAGGAATATTCAGCAGCAGAAAAAACAGCAAGGACTGTAGCCCTATAATTTGCACTATTTTATTTATCTTATTCCAAAATATATAAAGAAAGAAAGATATAATCATGTGCATATTATATATATAATCACATTTATGTTATATATTATATTTATTATGCCTGCTGCTTCTTTCACATTTTTTCTTAAACATTATATATTATGCATATTCAGTACCAGCAGCTAATACAATTCAATAAACCGCAGCAGCAGCAGCAGCTGCTGCTGCAGCAGCAGCAGCAGCAGCAGCACAGATGAAAAAGGAATAACTAATTTGCTGCAGTTGAGGTGTACGTACACCTAGCAGTATTTCTTCTTGGGTGTCTTCGTCAACTCGCTGTCCCTCAACACAAAAAGAAGAAAGGGAATTTGTTGCAAATGTCTGAAAATAAAACAAATAAAACAAATAAGATAAAATAATATTATTTATTTATTGATTTATTATTCGTTTATTTCATTACTTCACGACTAGCACTTGTTGCAAATGTCTGGAGAAGAGATAGATAAAATAAATAAAACTAGCACAATAATATAATGTATTTGTTTTATTCCTTCACAGCTAGCATTTATTACAAATATCTAAAGAATAAAATAAATAACAATACAATAATGTAATTTATTCATTTATCTATAAACTAATTATAAATGGTATTTAGTACAACTTACCATGGACAGCCAGTAGTTTTCTTCAACTTCTTTCAAAACTATAATATATTTGTCAGTACAAATTGAACGCAAAGGAGCATTATCAGGGGAGAAGGGCCTGTAGCAGCAGCAGCAGCAGCAGCAGCAACAGCAGCAGCAGCAACAGCAGCAGCAGCAGCAGCAGCAGGGTGGTGTCCATAAACACCTCAGTTGGGTGACTAGAAATGAGACAAAGGAGATAGAGAAGGAAAGCAATAAAGCTGCATGCAGCAAAGGCTAAGACTAACAGCTCTAGGATATTTCTCTGAAGAATTTAATTCACTAATACTACTACTGAATATACATATATAAATATATATATATATAAATTTAATGTAATAAATAAACAAATGCATGCATCACCTCGTAAACATCAATAAACCTTCTAGCAGCCCCGCCTGACACCGCCGCTCTTCTGGCTCTCTGTCTGCAGGGTAGCTAAATACAACTTTTGCTTCTTGTTCTCTTTCTTCTCTCGAGAGCCCATCTGCTGTTTCTTCTTCATCTTCACTATCATCGTCATTGTCGTTTTCTTCACTGGGCTCCGAGAATGGATCTTCTCTGCCTTCTCTCGACTTGCTATAACCCTCAGGCTGAAGAGTGGGGTTAAAGAGCAAAATGCTGACTACGCCCGAGGCGTCTGCTGCCGCTGCTGCTTGCTTCCCAGAGGGAGAAGCGGCTGCTGCTGCCTCCGTTTCAGCAGATTTCCTCGAGGACGAGAAGAACATTGCGAGGAATTGACTCAAATGGAAGTCAAAAAACGAAAAGAAAAAGAAAAATACGAAAAAATGGGCCCACACACGTCAATTCAAATCATGATGGGGAGGGAGGGGGGAAAGCAGAAAAAGAAGAATCGTCGGGTGTCTGTCGCTCGAATTGAACCCTCACAGAATATACAAACGGAAGTTAAAAAGAGAACCGCCAGAAAAATGAACAAAGGATTAATGACATACTGCAAAACGAAATGCGGCAAAAAACATGAACGAAGAAGTTCCGACGTGAGCGAGTTGCGGTGTACGGACAGCTCCGGTTCAAACAGAATTGATTCTTCAGGGGGGGGGAATCCACTAAAATTAATGAACTAAAATGGAGAATATTATTGTATTTTGAATTGAATTTCAATTTACTTTCTAACCAGTCAAGAGATATTGGATTTATTCCATCTTATACTCCATGTCTAGTTCCTCCTTTCTGTATGTCAGCCGCCTTTGCACCGCCGCCAGCTCAGTTGCATGTGCACTGAAACACAAGGGAAAGCTGCTTATTTTCTGGCATAAGCCGCATTTTAAAGTAAGTTTCCTCTTTTAAAACAAATTAATTGACTTTTCTGCACAAAATTCAATTTTTTTAGCGCTTGTCTCATACGAGATGCTGCGGAGCCGACGAAGGAAACCTATGAGGATGCTAGGCTAGTAGCGGGAGCAGCGCCTTAAGCTCGACCCCTTCCATTTGTTTGTTTTAAGTGACTAACCTATTTTCTTTCATCTCTGCTATTTTTCTCTCTTTCCCTTTATCTCCTGAGGACCCCTTTGCTGCATATACACCACGCTGCAGCGGTTGTCGCTGCTGCCAGAGGTAAAATAAGATTTCTCTTTTTGTTTTATCGCGCTTCTGCGCATGCATCCAAGTTTGAATCGCCTCCGCTCCTTTTATCTCTTGAACCGGCTGCCTTAGCTGTTCAGTATGCAGCGCAGCAGCAGCAGCAGCAGCAGCAGCAGCAGCGCTAGGGCGTATCTTTCGCTTGTTCTTTTTGCAGCATAAGCAGCAAAGCGGCTGCTACTCCTGCTGTTGTTGTTGTTGCTGCTGCTGCTGCTGTTGCTGCTGCAGCAAGATGGCAATGAATTCAGAATTTATTCTTAGCCCTTGGCCTTCTTCTCCCCTTTGGCCCCTCTTTCGTATTTCTCGGCTCCGCCTCTTCAAGACAGCTGAACCCTCACTAGTAGATTTAACGTTCTTTTCTTTTTTTTCATCTTTGTTTATTTCTGCTATTCAGCTGCTGCTGCAGATAGAGCCCGCTGGCTCTGCCTTGGGAGCAGCAGACGCAGCAGCGCAGCAGCAGCAGCAGCAGCAGCTGGAGCCGCTGGAGCAACAGCAGCAGCAGCAGGAGCTGCTGCTACAGCAGCAGCAGGAGGGGTTCCTGCTGCTGTATCTATACAGCAGGTTTATTTTTAACTTTAAGCGTTTATTTTTTTTTGTTTTTCTTATTCGTATTTTGCAGTGGAGCAGCAGAAGAATATATTGGCTCCGTTTGTTGGAAATAAGCTGCAAATTAATTCGATTCTTCACAAATAAAAAAGGTTTGTTTTTTTTGTTTTTTATTTTGTTTTTTATTTTTGTTTTATCTTTGTTTGGTTCCTAGTTTTTTGTTGCTTTTTGCCGCTGTTTTCTTTTATTTGTTTTTTCCGACTTTCTTTCCTTTTCTGCTACTCTGCCCGTTGTCTCCGTTATATTTATATATTTTATTATTCATATATATATATATTATTATTCATTTTCTTTACTTTTATATATATACATTATATATATTTTTTCTTTTTTATTTTTTTTATTATTTTTTATTTTTTTCTTTTGTGGTTTCTCCGACTGTTTGGCTGCTGCTTTCTGTCTTGTGTTTTTTTTTTTTCTTTTTTTCTTTTTTCTTTTTTTCTTTTTTCTTTTTTTCTTTTTTTCTTTTTTTGTATTTTTATTTCAGTGTTGCTGCCGTTTCTTGCTGCTGCTGCTTTACTTTCTTGTTTCTTTGTTCTGTTTTTTTTTTGTTTTTTTTGTTTTTATGGTTTTTCTTTCTTTCATTTGCTGTTTAATGAATATTTCTACAGGATATTAATATTATTGTTGTTATGATCAACTATTATTATTATTATTATTATTATTATTATTATTATTATTATTATTATTATTATTATTATTATTACTATTTATTATAATTATTATTATTGCATTTGTCTTGCTGCTTATCTCAAAGACACAAGACAGCAGCAGCATTTGCAGCTATCTGCCGCTGCTGCTGCTGCTGCTGCTGCTGCTGCTGCTGCTGCTGCTGGTCTGCGGTGTACGTACACGTCACCTCCAGCTTTTGCTTTTCTCTTTTGCAGGTGATGAAAATGATGAATCAGATGAATTGAATAAAGAAGATGAAAAGAAAGAAGAAATAAAAAATGAACAGATCCAAAATAAACAACAAACAGAAGCAGCAGATGCAGCAAAAGGGGTCCCAAGCAGCACAGCAGCAGCAGCACAAGCAGGAGAAACAGCAGCAGCAGCACCTGCTGCTGCTGCTGCTGCTGCTGGTGCTGCTGCTGCAGTGCCAGATGTTGACGCTGCAGCCGAACCAGCAGCAGCAGCAGAAGCAGCAGCAGCAGGGCAGCAAGATCCAGCATTGGGGGGTGGAGGGGGAAGGAGAATAATAAAAACATTAGTTGTACTTGGCTCAGGTAATGCGCTGATTCCGGTGTATAGGCAGCTGCTGATTTCAGGTGTATTGGCAGCTGCTGATTTTAGGTGTATAGACAGCTGTTTGAATTCAGGTGTATAGGTATCTCTTTGCCTTTTTGTTTGTTTGAGGTGCATATACACCCGAATATATTCGATTTAGCTGCCTATACACCTCAAAACGCCAAAGCGACGTTTTTTATTTGGGGTGTATGCGCAGCTATTTAGCTTGAAATTGGGGTGTATCTGCAGCTCCCCACCCGTTCCTATAAAGAACGCACAAATGGAATAAAAGCAAATTTTAAATATGAAATGTGCATTAAATATAAAATATATTATATATATAATATATATATATCTATATATCATATTATATATCACCCGCTGCAGCGTCAAGAAAAGGTTGAGGTGCCTATACACCTGAATTTGGGGTGTATGTGCATGTGCCTTTTCAGGGGGCCATACTTCTGAAATGTTGCGTTTATTGGAGGAATTGAATTTAATTCGTTTTCGGTGTTTGTTTGTCATTGCTGACTCTGATAATCGCAGCAAAGAAGAAGCCATTTGCTTTCTCAAGACCCACCCCAGCAATAAAGTATTAATTCTTTTTTCTTTCTTTTTACCTCCCTAAGAAGGCACTTTTTCTTCCTTTTTACCTTCTTAAGAAGGCACTTTTTCTTCCTTTTTACCGCCTTAAGAAGGCACTTTTTCTTGCTTTTTACCGCCTTAAGAAGGCCCTCGGCACTGGGGCTGGGACTGTCTTCTAATGCTTTTTACAATACTATTTCTGCTGTTCTGTTTATATATACAATTGCCATCAATTAGTACTATTATTGGCTTATTATCGTTTATTATTATTTTTATTATTATTATTATTATTATTATTATTATTATTATTATTATTATTATTACTATTGGTATCATTATTACTATTACTATTTATTACTATTATTATTATTATTATTATTATTACTATTATTCCTATCATTGTTATTATTATTATTGTTATTGTTATTATTATTATTATTACTATTATTCCTATCATTGTTATTATTATTATTATTATTATAATTATTTTCGTTATAATTATTATTATTGCATTTGTCTATTTAATCCAATGGGCCCTCGGCCTTCTGTCGTTTCCACATCCCAATTTTGTTTTTTCTTTCTTCTTTTTTCTTTTTTTCCTTTTTTCTTTTATCTCTTTTTTTCTTTGTTCTTTTTTCTTGTTTGTTCTTTTTTCTTTTTTCTTTTTTCTCTTATCTCCTTTTTTCTTTGTTCTTTTTTCTTTTATCTCCTTTTTTCTTTGTTCTTTTACCTCCTTTTTTCTTTGTTCTTTTCTCTCCTTTGTTCTTTTTTCTTTGTTCTTTTATCTCCTTTTCCTTTTCAGACATTGGACCTTCTCCCTTTGGTGGATTTTGTTTCAATTCCCCGTATTCGTGAAGTTGGGGGCTCTTTTCTCTTTTCCCCCTTCAAATTCTTCAAAGCCTTCTTCAGCTGCTGCACCATCATTAACACACACAGACCCAGACTCGTACGCCTTCCTTTTCCTGCTGCTGCTGCTGCTGCTGCTGCTGCTGCTGTTGCTGCTGCTGCTGCTGCTGCTGCTGCTGCTGCTGCTGCTGGCGCTGCTGCTGCTGCTGCTGGCGCTGCTGCTGCTGGTGCTGGTGCTGCTGCTGTTGCTGCTGCTGGTGCTGCTGCTGTTGCTGCTGCTGCTGCTGGTGCTGCTAGCTGTACAGAGAGCAGCACCTCTCATTTAAACCTGCCTTCCTAGCAGCCAGCTAGCTAGCTAACTAGATAACTAGCTAGCTAGCTAGCTAGCTAGCTAGCTAGCTGGCTAGCTAGCTAGAAAGCCAGCTAGCTCTTCAGCTAGCTATTTGGCTAGCTCCTCTAGCTATCGGACTAGCTATCCAGCTAGCTATTAAGCCCTTCAGCTAGCTACTTAGCTAGCTAGCTAGCTAGCTAGCTAGCTAGCTAGCTAGCTAGCTAGCTAGCTGTTTATGTGTTTCTGCTGCAGCTGCTGCTGAATGGCCCCGGTACATGTCTTCCCGTTGCTGCTGCAGCAATCCTTGGGGAGGTATATTCTATTTATTTTCCCTTTTTGTTTTTATTTCTCCTTTTATTTCTATTTATTCTTTTTATTTTTTGGCTGTCTTTATTTTGCTTTTCTTTTTGCCTCCGTTTTGGGAGACAAAGTATGCTCTATTTATTTTCTCTTTTGTTTTTATTTCCATTTTTATTTCTTTTTATTCTTTTTATCTTTTGGCTCTTTATTTTGTCTTTCTCTTTTTTGTGCGCTATCCCCTATTTATTTCTTTTTTTTTTTCTTTCTATTTATTCTTTTTATTCTTTGTTTCTTTTATTTTGTTTTTCTTTTTTCTTTTGCTTTTGGTGCTTTTTTCTGTTTTTTCTCCTTTTTCTCTTTCTCCCCCTTTTTATTTTTTGTATTTTTCTGTTTTTTTCTGCTTTTGTTTTTCCCCTTTTCAGTTTTTCTTTTCTCTTTTAATTCTTTTTCTGTTTTTTTCCTTTTTTTGTTTTTTTTTTTGTTTTTTTTTGTTTTTTTTGGGTTTTTATTGCCCTGGCTTCACCCCAGCTGTTAGAATAATTACAGAGACAAATAAATGAATAAATAAATGAAGAATTATAAATAATAAAACCCAAATAAATAAATAAATTAAATAAATAAACAAATGAATAAATAAATAAATAAACGAATTAAAAAACAATAAAATAAATAAATAATATTTTTCGGCATCAGTTTATAAATAGCAAGATACACCCCACAAATAAGCAAACTGAAAACAGAATAAATAAGTTAATAAATAAAGAAATAAATAATTAAATAAACAAATAAATAATTAAACAAATAAATTAAGTAAATAAATAAATAAATAAATAATTATATTTGGGTTTCAGTTTATATGGGGAAGAGATAAGGAGCAATTTCAAAGAAAGCAGAAAAAAGGGGAAAATGAATAAATAGATAAATAGATAAATAAATAGATAAATAAATAAATATATAGATAAATAGATAAATAAATAGATAATTAAATAGATAATTAAATAGATAATTAAATAAATACCGAATTAAATAATAGTTATTTGTATTTGTGTTTATATTTCAGTTTATATGGGCAACCCCGTTAAAGATAATTTACATTGAAAGTTTTTCTTCTGTTTCTTTTTTATCTTTTTCGGGATTTCTTCTTTATTCCATTTCTGATAAATTTGCCGTCCAATGGAGAAAATTAAATAAAAAATATAATTACTCTGAATTCGTTGGGGTTCTCACCTGAGCCGTAAGCTGCTGCTGCTGCTGCTGCTCCTGCTGCTGCTGCTGCTGCTGCTGCTGCTGTTGGTGCTGCTCCTGCTCCTGCTGCTGCTCCTGCTGCTGCTGCTGGTGCTGCTCCTGCTCCTGCTGCTGCTGTTGGTGCTGCTGCTGCTGCTGCTGTTGGTGGTGGTAGTGGTGGTGGT
>HG711724.1:10948-20948 GCA_000499725.1 Eimeria brunetti
AGCAGCAAGCGACAGCAGCGGGAGGTCCTGCTGCTGCAGCTGCTGCTGCAGCAGCAGCAGCAGATTGGGATCATGATAGAGCAGCAGCGAGCGCAGCCTTGCCTCTGTGTCTTCCTGCTGCTGCTGCCGCTGCTGCTCCAGCTGCTGCAGCTGCTGCTCATCGGACTGCAGCGCAGCAACGACGGAAGAGGGGCAGAAGCCCCTGCTGCTGCTCAAGGGCGTTGCTGCTGCTGCTGCTGCTGCTGCTGCTGTTGCTGCTGCTGCTGCTGCTGGGGGTTCGTCGTCCAGCAGCACATCCTCCAATTCGTCGCTGCTGCTGCTGCATGAAGACCGTCGCGAGAGACCTGCTGCTTCTGCTGCTGTTGCTGCTGCTGCTGTTGCTGCTGGTGTTGCTGCTTCTGCTGATTGTGCTGCTTCCGTTGCTGCTGTTGCTGCAGCTGCTGCGGATGCTAGCGCTTCTGGTGCTCGGCTTGCTGCTGCTGCTGCTCCCGCTGCTGCTGGTTGGTCCTCTGCGCCCTGCTGCTGCTGCTGCTGTTGTTGTTGTTGCTGCCGCTGCTGCTGCTGCTGCAGGTGCTGCCTGTACACCGCAGCAGCAAAAGCACGGGAGACAGGCGGATATGAACATGCGTTCACTTGCTGCTGCTGCTGCTCCTGCTGCTGCTGCTCCTGCTGCTGCTGCTCCTGCTGCTGCTGCTCCTGCTGCTGCTGCTCCTCCTCAACAGCAGCAGCTGAAACAGGCGCTTGTAAGTCGTCGGAGGCCCTGTTGCTGCTGCTGCTGCTGGGCTCGTTCCCGCAGCTGCTGTTGCTGCTGCTGCTGCTGCTGCTGCTGCTGTTGTTGCTGCTGCTGCTGTTTGTGCCTTGCTCCTGCTGCTCCTTGATCCGCAGCAGCAGCAGCAGCGCGGGAGCAGCAAGCTGCTGCGATACGAACTGCAGCGCAGCACAGCGCTGGCTGCGGGAAGCAGCAGCAAATGGGGCCGAACGCAGCAGCACAGCAGCAATCAAGGCAAGGCCTGAAGCAAAACAGCAGCAGCAGCAGCAGCAGCAGCAGCAGCAGCAGCAGCAGCAGCAGCAGCAGCAGCGACAGGGGAAGCAGCAGCAGCATGAGGCAGAGGAATAAAGAAACGAATAAACACAAGGCAGCAGCAGACCGGGACAGGCCAGCAGCTGCTGCAGCAGCTGCTGCTGCTGCTGCAGTAGTAGCTGCTGCTGCTGCAGTAGCAGCTGCTGCAGCAACGTGTGTAGAGAAACAATACAGCCATAGACTGCCACTGCGGCTGCTGCAGTGCTGCTGCTGCTGCACCAGTGCTGCTGTGTTCCTGTTTCTGCTGCTGCTGCTGCTGCTGCTGCTGCTGCTGCTGCTGTGCTTTACCTGGGGTGTACAGACAGCTGTTGAGGGCGCAGTAATCTGTCACGAATTGCTGCACTTGGCTCAGGTCTATAAACACCTCATCTCTCTCCTGCTGCTGCTGCTGTTGCTGCTGCTGCTGCTCAGCAGCCGCAGCAGCAGCAGCAGCAGCAGATATGGTGTTTAAGTCATGCTGCAGCAGCGCCGTCTCATCGCTTGTAAAGGGGTGCAGCGATGTAGACACCAGGCAGGCATCCTCTCCTGTACGCAGCAGCAGCAGCAGCAGCAGCAGCAGCAAGAGCAGCAATATCAGCAGCAGCAGGAGCAGCAGCCGCAAGAGCAGCAGTCACAGCAGCAGCAGCGGAGGCAGTGACAGCAGCACAAGATGCTGCTGCTGCACAAGACAGGAGCTGCTGCTGCAGCAGGGCCAGACAATAAGCTAGCAGCAACATATCAGCAACAACAGCAGCAACAGCAGCAGCAGCAGCAGCAGCAGCAAAGTGGAAACAGCAGCAGACAAGCGGGAATGTTAGCTGTTGCAATGAATAATGAAACAAAGAAACAGAAAAAGAAAGTAAATAAATAAATAAATAAATAAATAAATAAATAAAACAAAATAAAAAGATAAAAACTAGGGAGAAAACAAACAGCAGCACGAGGCAGCAACTGCAGCAGCAGCAGCAGCAACTGCAGCAACGACTGCAGTTGTTGACCCAATTGCTGCTCCTGCTGCTGCTGCTGCAGTACCTTCTGCTGCTGCAGCCGCTGCTGCTGCAGCAGCTGTTGCTGCAGCGGCTGTTGCTGCAGCAGCACCAGCTTCTGCTGCTGCTGCTGCTGCTGCTGCAGTGTTTGCATGTACCTGCTGCTGCTTCCTCCGCCCCCAGAAGCTGCCAGAAGAAAGCATCATCTACAGAGCCCCGCAGCAGCGCTTCTGCTGCTGCATTTAACAGCTTGCTGCTGCTGCTGCTGCTGCTGCTGCTGCTGCTGCTGTTGCTGTTGCGGCTGCTGCTGCCGCCGAGTTTGCTGCGGTGTTTGGTGCTGCTGCTGCTCCGACTGCTGCAACAGCTGCTGCTGTACCTGCTGCTGCAGTTGCTGTTGCTGTTGCTGTTGCTGCAGCTGTTGCTGCCGTTGCTGCTGCTGCCGTTGCTGCTGCGGCCGTTGCTGCTGCTGCTGTTGCTGCTGATGCGTGTTGCTTCTGCTGGTGCTTGGGGCCCTTCCTCCCGCGTCTCCTCAGGTTGACACGGCATCGTGCTGCTGCAGTTGCTGCTGCTGCTGCTGCTGCTGCAGTTGCTGCTGCTGCTGCTGTTACCGCTGTGAGCGCCGGAGGCGAGTTCCCGGGGTGTGTAGCGCCGCTGCTGCTGCAGCTGCAGCAGCAGCAGCAACAGCAGCAGCAGCAATGAGTGCTGCTGCCTTCTTCCTCTCAACCCCAGCAGCCTCTGCTGCTGCTGATCGAATTTCCGTGCTGCTGTCGCAGCAGCAGCTTTTGCTGCTGCAGCTGTTGCGGTTGACCGCAGCAGCAGCAGCAGCAGCAGCAAGACACGCCTTCGCTGCTGCAGCAGCAGCAAACGCAAATTACGTGAAAAAAGATAATAAACAGTCAATACCCCCAAAGACAATCGGCTGCTGCTGCTGCTGCTGCTGCAGCTGCTGCTGCTTCGAGACTTCGAGGCCGTTGCGAGCATCCAGCTAGGAGGCGACAGCAGCAGCAGCAGCAGCAGCTGCTGCTGCTGCTGCTGCTGCTCCAGCTGCTGCTGCTGCTGCTGCTGCAGTTGGTGCTGCTGCTGCTGTTGTTGTTAAATGCAACAGACAAAACATTTTCTTATTATTTATTTATTCACTTTTTATTTTTATCTAATAAATATAGGCCAATAGATAAACCTGCTGCTGCTGCATCGCGCACGAGCAGCAGCAGCAGCCTTTGTTGATCCATATCTAGCAAGTATTAATCTTTCTTTCTCTTATTCTGTGCTGCAGCAGCAAAAGACAGAAAAGCTGCTGCTGAAGAGAAAACGAATACAGGCGGGTGCTGCAGCAGACACGCCTCAGGTAAATGCTGCAGCAGCAGGGCATGCAGCAGCAGCAGCAGCAGCAGCAGGGGCAGCAGCAGGAGCTATATTTGCATTAGCAGCGCTTATTCCTGTTGCTGCTGCTGCCGTTGTTGCTGCTGCGGAAAGAGTTGCGGCTGCTGCTGCTCCTGCTGCTGCTGCGCTGCTGCTGCTGCTGCTCCAGCAGCTGCTGCTGCGTGTCTCCTTCCTACCTGTTGCATACCCCGCTGCTGCTGCTGAAGTGTAGCAACGCCCCTGCTGCTGCTGCTGCTGTTGCTGCTGCTGCTGTTGCTGTTTGCTGGCGTTTCTACGTTGCTGCTGTACACGTTCTCTGAGCTGCATGCAGCAGCAGCAGTAGCAGCAGCAGCAGCAGCAACAGCCATCTGCTGCTATTCTCTGCTGCTGCTGCAGCTGTGCATCTGTGCATGCGCCCCACTGCGGCAGCGGCAGCAGCTGCAGCAGCAGCAGGTGCAGCAGCAGCAGCAGGCTGTCTCTTTCTCCGTCCCTGTGTGTGTTCCCCTTTGCTATTGTCCTGCTGCAGCAGCAGCTGCTGCTGCTGGCTTATTTACGTCGCTCTTGTTATATTATGCTGGTTGCTGCTGTTGGGTCTCCGCTTTGGAGCAGCAGCAGCAGCAGCAGCAGCGGCAGGAGTATTTGCTGCTGACGCAGCAGCAGCAAGTAGATCCTCCTGTGTGTCTGTTGTTTGCTGCAGCACTTCCCTCTCCCATTCCTCCCCTCCATCCTCACAAGCAACAGCAGCCCTAGCAGCAGCAGCAACAGCAGCAGCAACTGCAGCAGCAGCAGCAGCAGCAGCAGCAGCAGCAGCAGCAGCAGCAAGATGGTGCAGCTACACAAGCTCCCGGGTTTCTTGAGCGACAGGGCCCACCCTGTGGGCTATTGGCTGGGAGAGTTGACAGATTTTATCCAAGATTCTGTTCGATTAGTCAGGAGGTATATTTGTCTCCTTTCTGTCTCCTTTTTGTCTCCTTTGCTGTCTCCTTTTTGTCTCCTTTGCTGTCTCCTTTCTGTCTCCTTTGCTGTCTCCTTTTCTGTCTCCTTTGCTGTCTCCTTTCTGTCTCCTTTGCTGTCTCCTTTTCTGTCTCCTTTTTGTCGTTTTTCGACGGATTTTATCCAGGATTCTGTTCGATTATTCAGGAGGTATATTTGTCTCCTTTCTGTCTCCTTTTTGTCTCCTTTTGCTGTCTCCTTTTTGTCTCCTTTGCTGTCTCCTTTCTGTCTCCTTTGCTGTCTCCTTTTCTGTCTCCTTTTTGTCGTTTTTCGACGGATTTTATCCAGGATTCTGTTCGATTATTCAGGAGGTATATTTGTCTCCTTTCTGTCTCCTTTTTGTCTCCTTTTGCTGTCTCCTTTCTGTCTCCTTTTGCTGTCTCCTTTTCCGTCTTTTTCTGCTTTTTTTCTGTTGTCTTCTGACGGATTGGAGGCTTTTTTCGATTACTCAGGAGGTATATTTGTCTCCTTTTGCTGTCTCCTTTCTGTCTCCTTTGCTGTCTCCTTTGCTGTCTCCTTTCTGTCTCCTTTGCTGTCTCCTTTTGCTGTCTCCTTTTGCTGTCTCCTTTTTTGTCTCCTTCTGTCTCCTTTTTTGTAATGCCATCTGTCCCTCTGTCGTTTTCTGTCTCTGTCTCCTTCCCTGTCCCTTTTCTGTCTCCTTCTTTGTCTCTTTTTCTGTCTCCTTTTCTGTCCCCTTTCTGTCTCCTTTTGTGTCTCCTTTCTGTCTCCTTTCTGTCTCCTTTTTGTCTCCTTTCTGTCTCCTTTCTGTCTCCTTTTTGTCTCCTTTCTGTCTCATTTTCTGTCTCTTTTGACTCCCCTCTCTGCAACCTCCTTAGGGGCTAGGCTTCACGCCTTAGGGTTTAGGGTTTAGGGTTTAGGGTTTTTGATTCCTCTTAGAGTTTAGGGTTTAGGGTTTAGGGTTTATGGCTTCTCTTAGAGCTTAGGGTTTAGGGTTTATGGTTTCTCTTAGAGTTTAGGGTTTATGATTTCTGCTAGGGTTTAGGGTTTACGATTCCTCTTAGGGTCTAGGGTTTAGGGTTTAGGGTTTAGGGTTTCTCCCGGATGTACGGAGCCAGGCGCCAAGGAGCTTAAGCTTCCGGCCTTAGGGTTTAGGGTTTAGGGTTTAGGGTTTAGGGTTTGTGTCTTTTTTGCACAGAGCCAGACACGAAGGAGCCTAATGTCTATAGGGTTTAGGGTTTAGGGTTTATCCTTCATGCTCTAGGGTTTAGGGTTTAGGGTTTAGGGTTTAGGGTTTGTGTTTTAAAAATCCAGACGCTAAGGAGTTTAAGAAGGTAGCATATGGCCTGTAGTCCTTACCCTTCATACCTTAGCCTTCCTCCTTAAGGGTTTAGGGTTTAGCCCCTAGGGTTTAGGGTTTAGGGTTTAGGGTTTAGGGTTTACTTTTCTTCAGATGTACAGAACCCGACGCGAAGGAGTTTAAGAAGATAGCCTGGGCATGTAGTGTTTAGCCTTCAGCCTCCACACTCTACCCCTAGGGTTTAGGGTTTAGGGTTTAGGGTTTAGGGTTTAGGGTTTAGGGTTTATGTTTTTTCTCAGATGTACAAAGCCCGATGCCAAGGAATTTAAGAAGATAGCCTTGGCTTGTGTAGTATCAATACCTTACTCTATCTAGCCTCCACACTCTACCCCTAGGGTTTAGGGTTTAGGGTTTAGGGTTTAGGGTTTATGTTTTTTCTCAGATGTACAAAGCCCGATGCCAAGGAATTTAAGAAGATAGCGTGGGCTTGTGCTGTTGGGTTTTTGTTGATGGGATTTATTGGCTACGTCGTAAAACTTATTTTTATTCCCATCAACAATATCCTAGTTGGGCCAGGGGCTTGAATTCTGCTGCTGCTGCTGCTGCTGCTGCTGCTGCTGCTGCTGCTGCTGCTGCTGCTGCTCCTGGTGGTGGTGGGGGCGGTGGGGGTGGTTGCTGCTGCAACAGGGCCGCTGCAGCAGCGGGTGGTGGTGCAGCAGAAGCTGCTGCAGCAGGGCTGCTGCTGCAGCAGCGGGTGTTGATGCAGCAGAGGCTGCTGCTGCTGCTGCAGCAGCAGGGGGAGCGGCAGCAGCAGCAAGGGCTGCTGCTGCTGCTCCCTGCTGGGAAGCAGCAAGCGGGTAGGGGGTTTAGTACGAATTGCTGCTGCTGCTGATGCAGCAGCAGCAGCAGCAGCAGCGGCTGCTGCTGCTGCTGATGCTACTGCGGCGGTGGCTTTTGCTGCTGCAGTGATAACCGAAAGGGCTGCTGCTGCAGCAGCTGCTGCAGCAGCTGCTGCAGCAGCAGCACGTGTTAGGGTTTTGATTTGGAGGTAAAGGGAAAGGTGGAGGAAAGAAATAAGAAAAGAGACAGAAAGGAGACAGAAAAGGAGACAGCAAGGAGACAGAAAAGGAGACAGTAAAGAGACAGAATAGGAGGCAGTAAAGAGACAGAAAAGGAGACGGTAAAGAGACAGAAAAGGAGACAGTAAAAAGAGACAGGAAGGAGACGGAATAGGAGACAGTAAAGAGACAGAATAGGAGGCAGTAAAGAGACAGAAAAGGGGACAGTAAGGTTTAGGGTTTAGGGTTTAGGGTTTAGGGTTTAGGGTTTAGGGTTTTAGAAAATGAGGCAGAGAAGGAGACAGAAAAGGAGACAGGAAGGAGACAGAAAAGGAGACAGGAAGGAGACAGAAAAGGGGACGGAAAGGAGACAGAAAAGGAGACAGAAAAGTAGATTGTATAGAGAAAGAAAAGGAAAAGGAGACAGAAATTAAAACAGGAGGGGACAGAAAAGAATAGGAAAAGGAGACAAACAGAAAAAGGAGACAGCAATAGAAACAAACAGAAGGGAGACAGAAAGAGAGACAGAGAGAGACAGAAATGGAGACAAAAAGAGACAAAAAGGAGACAGAACCCAAGGAGACAAAAACAAACAGAAAGGAGACAGAAAAAGAGACAAAAAGAGCAGAAAGGAGACAGAAAAAGAGACAAAAAAAGCAGAAAAGAGACAAAAAAACGGAGACAGAAACAAACAAAAGGAGACAAAAAGGGAAACGGAGACTGGGGGGAGGGGGGGACAAAAAGGAGACAAAGAAATCGAAATAAAAATAAATAGGCAAAAAGAAATAGAAATAATAATAGGAATAATAAATAGTAAATAGAAATAATAATAGGAATAATAAATAGTAGAGACAGAAGAAGAGACAGAGGAAATAGGAATGTGAAATAAGGGACAAAGCGATAAGGAGACAGAAAAAGGC
This sequence comes from Eimeria brunetti, assembly GCA_000499725.1. Taxonomy (NCBI): domain Eukaryota; phylum Apicomplexa; class Conoidasida; order Eucoccidiorida; family Eimeriidae; genus Eimeria; species Eimeria brunetti. Next base: position 18,583 of record HG711724.1, read on the forward strand.
AAATAGGGCAAAAGGAGACAGAAAAAGGAGACAGAAAAAAGGAGACAGATGGGAGACAGAAGGAGACAAAAGGAGACAGACAAAAGGAGACAGAAAGGAGGAGACAGAAAGGAGACAGGGGGGAAGGGACAGACAAAGGAGACAGAGAGGAAACTGGAAAAAAAGAAACAGGGAAAAGGAGACAGAAAAAAGGAGACAAATGTAGAAAAAAGGAGACAAATATGTGGGGGGCGGCGAGCCCAAAATTTGTCTCCTTTTAAGGGACAGAAGGAGACAGAAGCGAAATTCAAAAAATAAAAATAAAAAAAGAGTAAATATGTCTCCTTTTTATTCCTTTTGTTTGTTTTCCTTTGTCTCCAACTGTCCCTTTCTTGCTGTCTCCTTTCTTCTGTCTCCATTTGTTTTTCTGTCTCTTTCTCTCCTTCTGTGTTTATTTCATCTCTTTGCTGCAAATAATACAGCTTCTGTCTCCTTTTAACTGTCTCCTTTCCGTCTGTCTCCACCTGTCTCCTTTTCTGTCTCCCCTCATCTGTCTCCTTTCAACTGTCTCCTTTCAACTGTCTCCTTTCCTGTTTCCCTTCTGTCTGTCTCCTTTTAACTGTCTCCTTTTCTGTCTCCTTTCTGTCTGTCTCCTTTTAGCTGTCTCCTTTTCTGTCTCCTTTTTCTGTCTCCTTTCAACTGTCTCCTTTTAACTGTCTCCTTTTCTGTCTCCTTTCTGTCTGTCTCCCTTTAACTGTCTCCCTTTCTGTCCCATTTTAACTGTCTCCTTTTCTGTCTCCTTTCTGTCTGTGCATCTACCTGTCTCCTTCTGTATTGTCTCTGTCTCCTTTCCCCCTTTTTATTTATTTATATTATTTATTTAATTTATTTAATTTATTTCATCTATTTTATTTATTTTATCTATTATTTCAACTATTTGTTTTCAATTTATTGGTATTTCATTTGTCTCTCATCGAAGTCTGTCTCTTTCCCTCCACCTGCGCTGCTGCTCTGATGCTGCAGCAGCAGCTGCAGCAGCAGCAGGTCTAGGAGGGTGCGCTGGGTAGTGTGGGGCTGCTGCTGCAGTCCCTTCTGCAGCATGTGCATCCAGCTGCTGCTGCTTATATGCTAACGGTGCAAAGATATGGTGTGAAAATTCCTGTAGAGGCGCGACCCCAGCAGCAGCAGCAGCAGCTGCTGCTGCTGCTGCTGCTGCTGCAGCATCTGCTGTGCTGCTGCGGCATCCGTTTTTGCTGCTGCTGCAGCGCGACTTGGGCTGCTGCTGCAGCAGCAGGAGGGCCCGGTGCCTGCTGCAGCTCCCCCTCTCCGTATTTGAATGAAGTTTGAATAAATTTAATTTGAAAGGCCCTGGAGATAAGCCTGTACATCTTGCTGCGTAGGGTTTAAGGCCTTTTCTCCCTTTTTCCAACAAGCTGGACATACACCCTGGGGCTGCTGCTGCAGCTGCTGCAGCATATCAATAACCCGCAGCACTTCATCTACATCCCGCCCCAAAGCATTATCGTTCACAGTAAGATGTTTAACAATGCCACCGCTGCTGCTGCTGCTCCCGCTGCTGCTGCTGCTCCCGCTGCTGCTGCTGCTCCCGCTGCTGCTGCTGCTGCTGCTGCTGCTGCTAACGAGGACACAGGCGCGTTGGCTGCAGCCCAAGGCCCCGTTTAAAACCGAAAAAGACTGAGAAATATTTCTGTTTAAGTCTGACACCAAGGGGAAGGGGAGGGGGCCCACCCCCCCCTGCTGCAGGCTGCTGCTGCACCAAAACTGGTGGGCAAATGCACTGTCTACGGAGATGCCCAGCAGCTGCATATTAGACACGTACACCCGAAAAGGGAAAAAAAATACAAAAAAAAACACCAAAAACCCTTTCTAAGCAACCCATATACCCCGGATGCAACACGCGCTGAATATTCTAGAAATAACGGGGAAAATGGAGTTAAAACAGAATAAAATGGGGAAAAAACAAAAAAATGCGGCAGTAGAGACACCCCAAAGTCATGGAAAGCGAAAAGCGAAGGCACACACACACACAGATATAACCAACAACTGCACGTACACCCCAAATAAACACAAAAAGAAAGGGTCTAGATGCCCTGCATTTGTTTTAAACTTAAAGCGGAGGTTCAGCAAGAAAAAGGGAAGAGAATGGTGCATGTACACCCCAAAAATATTCAAAATACGTGCATAGACACCCTAACTATGAATAGACAAAGCACCTGCATATACACCCCAAAAAAATCGAAAAAATATGCATATACACCCCAAATAGGATTAAATAGTACATGCACAGACACCCCACCCAAAAAATAGAAAAAAAACGATGCATATACACCCCAAAAATGAAAAAAATAAATGCATTAAAACCCTAT
>HG711731.1:17358-25309 GCA_000499725.1 Eimeria brunetti
CAGCAGTTTGGGGTACTTTATTCTGCTGCAGCAACGGGGGACAGCAGCACGGACTGTCTCCAAAAGGAGACAGAAAATAAATAGTTAGGGGGCTGTCTCTGCTGCTGCTGTTTTCTTTTTTTAACCAATAATAAAGCAATAGAAGGTTTATTTATATTTAATTTATCTGTATATTATGGGGTATATCTAATATATTGTGCTTTTGTATATATGTATATATGTATATATGTATCTATAAATATATTTTTATATATTTCACCGTGTAGGTGGGTATAGGCAGATATAAGCGTATATATATGCATATATATATGCAGAAATAACAATTATATTATTTATATCTCTGTGGGGGGTCTTAATGCCTCTTTAATTATTAATGAAAAAATCCAAAAAAGAACGAAGGCCAATGGAGAGGGGCCGGGTGTATAGGCTTGGGGTGTATAGGCAGCTCAGAGCCGTGTTTTCTTTTTCTTTTTTTCAATTTTTTTGCACAATTCAATGAAATTCGTTTATTTATTTGATTTATTTAATTAATCGAATTTAATTATCCTTTTATTTACTTATTTATTCCATTCTTTTGCCTTCTTCTCCCTTGAATGGAGGCTACACTGCAGCCGCAGCAGCAACCGACCAGCGGCCTCTCCAGCGGGCGCCCTGTGTCTCCTCTCGTTTTTTGTGTTTTTTTCTGTTCTTTTCTGCATTTGATATGTTTTTTTATTGTTTTTAATTTAAATACTCAAACCCCATTGCCATTTAAACTGAAATAGGAGACAGAAAACAAAAAAACAGCAGCAGACACCCCCTATAAGGCCAGCTGGGATCGGGGGGCCGCTAGGGTTTGCTGCTGCCCTAAGCCTCGCCTCCTTTCTTTCCCTTTTCTTATTTCCGCTTTCTCCCTTTTATTTATTTGTTTTGTTTTATTTATTTGTTTTAAACTCTATTTGTTTCAAACCCTAAACCCTCCTTCTGCACAGAAGACAGCCCCCCCGCTGGCCTCCGCTGCGGCCGACTCGACCACCATGGCGAGGCTCAGCAGTAAACCCTAAACCCTAAACCCTAAACCCTAGACTCTAAACCCTAAACCCTAAACCCTAAACCCTGAGTCTTTCCTGCAGCTCCTAAGCCTGCAGCACAAAAGGAGACCCTTATTACCTGTCTCCTTCGGGCTAACCAGGGCTAGGGAGGTGCAGCGGAGGGGCAGGGCTTCAAAACCCTAAACCCTAACTTCTAAACCCTAAACCCTGAATATAAACCTTCCGCGGCTAACTGACGCTGCTCTGTCCTGAGCTGCTATTGCTAAACCTAGGGTCTAGGGTTTAGGGTTTAGGTCTTGCCTCGTTGCTCGCGGGCCCCTGTGTGTATGATTAGGGTTTAGGGTTTAGGGTTTAGGGTTTGCCTTTTGCTGTTTCCTCGCTTGTGCTACAGAGACAGCGGCCGCGTGGGTGCTGCTGCAGGGTTTGCTGCAGGCCGTTCTCTCTGCTGCTGCTGCTGCTGCTGCTTCAGGTGTGTCTAGCTTAATCTAGTCTTATTTGATTTCATTTAGTTTTACTTCCTTTTATCTAGCTTTATCTTATTTAGTTTATTTCATTTTATTTTATTTCTTTTTGCTGTTTCGTTGCTGCTGTGCTTTGCTGCTTTCGCCTCCCCGCAGACACCAATCACCCAGCTGCTGCAGCAGGTAAACTGTCTCCTTCCTGTCTCCAAGTGTCTCCTTCCTGTCTCCACGTGTCTCCTTCCTGTCTCTAGGTGTCTCCTTCCTGTCTCTAGGTGTCTCCTTCCGATTTCTAAGTGTCTCCTCCCTGCCTCTAGGTGTCTCCTTCCTGTCTCTAGGTGTCTCCTTTCCGCCTCTAAGTGTCTCCTTCCTGTCCCCTAGTGTCTCCTTCCTGTCTCTAAGTGTCTCCTTCCTGTCTCTAGGTGTCTCCTCCCTGTCTCTAAGTGTCTCCTTCCTGTCTCTAGGTGTCTCCTTCCCGTCTCTAAGTGTCTCCTTCCCGTCTCCAGGTGTCTCCTTCCCGTCTTTCACTGTCCCCTTCCTGTTTCTAACTGTCTCCTTCCTGTCTCTAAGTGCCCCCCTCCTGTCTTTTAATGTCTCCTCCCTGTCTTTGGGTGTCTCCTTTTTTAATTGTCTCCTTCCTGTCTTTAAGTGTCTCCATCTATTAGCCTCCTCCTCCCTGTCTTCTACTGTCTCCTTTCTGTCTTTGACTGTCTCCTTTCTGTCTTCAAGTGTCTCCTCCCTCTCGTCAAGTGTCTCCTTTCCTCCCTTAGGTGTCTCCCTTCTCTTCAAGTGTCTCCTTTGTTCCCAAACAGCATCATTTCTCTGCCTTTCACTTAGGATCTAGGGTTTATGGTTTAGGGTTTAGGGTTTAGGGTTTAAGGCTTAGGGTTTAGGGTTTAGGGTTTAGGGTTTAGGGTTTGTCTCTTTTTTCTCAGCTCGGTCTGTAGAGGTTCAGTATGTTGGGGAGGAGACAGGAGACAGTTCAGGTGTCTCCTCGCTGGAGGCTCAAGGCGAGTCCCAAACCCTAAACCCTAAACCCTAAACCCTAATGGGCCTCCTTAAGCCTCTTCACGAGCCAGGGGTTAGGGTTTAGGGTTTAAAGAGACTGCCGGTTCTAGAGTTTAGGGTTTAGGGTTTCCTGTACTTAGGCTCTTCCTCCCTTCTAGCCTCAAGGGTTTAGGGTTTAGGGTTTAGCGTTTAAGATCTAGGGTTTAGGGTTTAGCAATTTCCCGGTTAAGTGCCAGTGACTAGGCTGAGGGTTTAGGTTTCAGCATCTAGCGCCTAGGGCTAGCGCCTACGACCTAGGGTTTAGGGCCTAGGGTTTAGGACCGAGGGTTTAGGGCCTAGGGTTTAGGGTTTAGGGTTTAGGGTTTAGGGTTTAGGGTTTAGGGTTTGTGATGTTTGCAGACCAGCGTTTGCTGCGCCTTTTCGAATCGGAGACAGCAGCAACTCACCTTGCTGCTCTTCAAGACCCTGCTGCTTTCTGCTGCTCAAAGGAGACAGTCTCCTCCCACTTCTGCTCCACCCTCAGAGAATATGCTGCTGCTGCTCTTGCTGCACAACAACTCGGTAAATACATCCTGCTGCTGCTGCAGCAGAAGCAGCAACAGCTGCTGCTGCTGCTGCTGCTGCTGCTGAGGAGGCTTCAATTGCCTTATTTGGGGGGGTGTTATTAAAGACAGCGCAAGACGAAGCAGCAGCAGCTGCAGCAGCAGCAGCTGCAGAAGCAGCAGCAGCAGCAGCAACAGCAGCAGCAGCAGCAGCAGCAAGGCCCCCAACAGCAGCTGCCTCACTGCCTGCTGCTATGTGCATGCGTTTGTTTTGCTGCTGCTCAGAGGGGGCCCAGTGTACTTACATGAGTGCGAAGGAGATAAGGGCCGAAAGAAAGCAAATAAAAAAACAAAAAAAGAAATTAAGAAAAGAAAAAGCAAAAGAATCCAAAATCCTAAACAAAGCAGCAGCAAGAGGCAAAAAAATTGCTAAGGGTAAGTAAGGGGCCTACCCCTGCTGCTGCAGCAGCAGCAGCTGCTGCTCTTGCTGCTGCAGGGCTAGCAGCTGCTGCTCTTGCTGCTGCAGGGCTAGCAGCTGCTGCTTCTGCCGCTGCAGCGGATCCTGCAGTGAATACCCCTTGGCTGTGGCAAGGGCTGCTGCTGCAGGAGCTGCTGCAACAGCAGCTGCTGCTGCAGCAGCTGCTGCTGCTGCAGCTGGAGGGGCCTTATTCTGTCTGTACACTGGGGCCCCTCAACTGCCCTTTCTCTCTCTGTGCATTCTATCTGTTTGTTTATTTATTTATTTTTCTTTCTGTTTCTTTTGTTTCTTTGTTTGGTTTTGCATTATTTATTAATCTATCTATTTATTTACCTGTCTGTTTATTTTTTATTTGTTTTTATTTGTAATTTTGTTATAAATGAGCAGCAAGCAGGCTGTCTCCGTGGGGTGTACATACACCTCAGCACTGCGGTGCTGCAACCAGCAGCAGCGGCAGCAGCAGCAGCAGCAGCAGCAGCAGCAGCAGGAGCTCCCAGCTTTCTGCATTTTTGCTGCGTGTGTCCTCAGGGTTTGTTGCTACTGCAGCAGCAAGAAACGGGGAAGCAGCAGCAAGCCCCCGTACGGTGCTGCAGCCAGCAGCAGCAGCAGCAAGAGCAGCAGGAGCAGCAGCAGCTCCCAGTTTGCTGCAGCTGCCGTCGCTTAGTGATCAAGCAGCACACCAAGAAACCCTAGCGAAGCAATATGCACATCAGGTGCAAATGGCCAGAAAAAACAGTGGGCCCCCTAAACCCTAAACCCTAAACCCTAAACCCTAATCGAGGGTTTAGGGTTTTGCAGCCCCCTTGCGTAGACTGTGCTTTAACCAACCCCAAACTCCAAACCCTAAACCCTAAACCCTCAAAGGCCTGGGAGGAGAGGGGGCGAAGACAGGCAAACCCTAAACCCTAAACCCTAAACCTTAGATCTGAAGTAAACCCTAAACCCTAATTTGCTGCTGTGCTGCAGCGGAAGGCACAGGCCCAAGCCAAGCAGCCATGAAGGTCTTTGACGGTAGGTTCCTTCAACCGCTGCTGCTGTTGCTGCTGCTGCTGCAGTTGCTGCTGTTGTTGCTGCTGCTGCTGCTGCATGCAGTTGCACTGGAGGGTTTGCTGCTGCGTCTCTGCTTATGTTTTGCTGCAGCTGCCCTCTACATTCAGGCGGGATGTAAGGACCCTGAAGCAGCAGCTTCAGCCCTCAGCAGCAGCAGCAATCAACAGCAGCACCTGCTGCTGCAGCAGCCCTCAGCAGCAGCAGCAGCAGCAGCTGCTGCTGCTGCTGCTGGTGCTTGGCGTTTCTCTTTGTGTAGTCCCTGGAGGCGCAGGAGTTGTGTCCTTTGCTGCTGCCATTCCCCATGCCTGCTGCTGCTGTTTCAGCTGCTGCTGCTGCTTCTGGTGCTGCTGCAGCATCAGCAGCAGCTGGTGGGTGTGTTTGTGTTGCTGCTCAGCGCTGCTGCTGACGGGGATGGCGAAGGAGCTGCTGAGCAGCATCCTTGCTGCAGCAGCAGCAGCAGCAGATGGGGTGTCTGTGGAGGTGGGCCCCCAGGAAGTCGAGGGGGCCCTTAGGGCTGTATTAGTTCAAGGCAGTTCTTATGCCCAGCCCCTGTCTCCTTTTTGTGTCTCTTTAATAGCAGCAGCAGTTGACCAATTCAATAAGAAGGTCAAGACAGCAGCAGCAGCAAAAACGGAGACCATTCTAGCCATTAACGATTTGCATGCAACCGTCTGCAGCGCAGCAAGACACAAGGCCGAACTCACAGCAGCACAGCCCCATGCTGCTGCTGCTGCTGTCAACCTTATCGTTAAGCAGCAGGTGGCTGCTGCTGCTGCTGCTGCTGCTGGGCTCCCCCAACAAATGGCTACCCAAGTCGTAGACCTTGTACTCTCCATCATTGACGGTATTCTGCTGCTGCTGCTGCTGCGGAAAGGAGCTGCTGCTGCTGCTGTGGAAATGAGCTGCTGCTGCTGCGGAAAGGAAATGAGCTGCTGCTGCTGCGGAAATGAGCTGCTGCTGCTGCTGCAACGAGCTGCTGCTGCAACGAGCTGGTGCTGCTGCTGCGAGGTGCTGCTGCTGCAGCTGCAACGAGTCGCTACTGCTGCTAGAAGGAGCTGCTGCTGCTGGTGTTGCAGCAAGCTGCTGCTGCTGCTGCTGAATGGGTTTGTCTTGTGTGCATGCGTTGTGTGTTTGAACAGAACCTGAGAAAGTGACTGGTGAGGAGACACCTTGGGGTGTACAGGCAGTGTCTCCTTTTTTCGTCTTGCTGCAGCAAGAGACACAGCTGCAGCGGGACGGTGTTGTCTCCTTTTCCTTTCTGCTGCTGCTTGCTGCTGGCTGCCTAACAGGTGTCTCCTTTTGTGTCCTTCTTTGTCTCTTCTGCTGCAGTCATCCGCTATACCCAAGTGTCTCCTTCTAGACAGCAGCAGCAAACAGGGGCAGCGCGTGTCTCCGTCAGCAGCAGCCAGCAGCCAATAGCTGTCCCCTCGACCCCTCAAGTGGACCTGACCAGCAGCAGACCAGTGGTCATCCCCCCTATGTCTTCTGTCATCCTGCCTGAAGGGTCCACCCACGCTGAACTCTCAAAAGAAGGCACCTCTCCCGCTGCTGGAGCAGCAGCAGCAGCAGCTGCAGCTGCAGCTGCAGCAGCAGCAGCAGCAGCAGCAGCACACGGCAGCAAGGGGGGCGAGGGGCCCCCTGGCGGAAACCTTGGGGTGTCTGTACACCTGGAGGGGTCTCCTGTCTCCTCTAGAACTGAGCACGTCTATCCCCACTTCTCCTCGATAGGCAGCAGCAACAGCAGCAGCAGCACCAGCAGCAGCAGCAGCAGCAGCAGCAGCATGCTGGGGCAGCCAGCGGTACCGACAGCAGCGCACCTTATGCGCTTCGGCGAGGGCCCAGGGGCCCCCGGAGCCCACCACGGGGGGCCCCCCAGTACCCTTGCTGCTGCTGGGGGCCCCTACGTGGTAACTCATGGCAGCAGCAGCGATTACAGCAGCAGGCAGGGGGGGGCCCCCACCCCCTTCCCCCGGGGCGTGCAAATAGTGCATGAGGGCCCCGGAGGGGGGGGCCCCCACGGAGCAGCAGCAGGAATGGACCCAGCAGCAGCAGCAGCAGCAGCAGCAGCAGGAATGGGTGCAGGGTCTGGTGCAGCAGGAGGGTTTCCAACATCAGTTCACGTGATGCGCTTTGGAGACGGATCCGGGCAGCAGCAGCAGCAGCCGCAGCACCTGCAGCAGCAGCAGCAGCAGCAGCAGCAGCAGCCGCAGCACCTGCAGCAGCAGCAGCAGCAGCAGCAGCAGCAGCACCTTGGCTCCCCGCTGCTGTCTCCAGGGGTCCACATCATCCATACAGCAGGTTCAACGGTGGGCCCCCAAGGGGGCCCCCAAGGGGGCCCCCAGGGGGCCCCCCAAGGAGGGCTTAGCTGGAGTATAGAGCGTGTAGACGACGGCGGAGCAGCAGCAGCAGCAGCAGCAGCTGCTGCTGCTTCTGCTGCAGCAGCAGGCGCAGCAGCAGGGCGGGCCCTTGCGGGGCAGAGGATGGAGACAGTGGATGCAGCGCAGCTAGGGGTGCCGGGTTTTGCTGCTGCTGCTGTACCCCTCAGCAGCTTGCCTTTTTTTGAAGATATAGGGAAGGGCCCCCAGTTTGGGGTAAGGTTTCATGGGGCCCAAGTGGTAAGACAAGGCTGCTAAAGACAGAGACAGAAAGACAGCAGCAGCTAGCTAGCTAGCTGCTGGGAAAAGCCAGCTAGCTAGACACCTAGCTAGCTGGCTAGCTTCTGAGAAAAGCCAGCTAGCTAGACACCTAGCTAGCTAGCTAGCTGCTTACAAACACCAGCTAGCTAGACACCTAGCTAGCTAGCTAGCTAGCTCCTTAGAACCCCCAGATAGCTAGCCACCTAGATAGCTAGCTAGCTGCTTAGAACCGGCACCTAGCTAGCTAGCTAGCTAGCTAGCTAGCTAGCCATATAATGTGGTCTCAAAGACAAGCTAGCCATCAGACTCCCTGTCAAGCTTTAGCTAGCTGTAATATTGCAGCTAGCCATAGTGGTGTAGCTAGCTGAGAAATAATGGCTAGCTGAGCAGGTATAGCTAGCTGAGAAATAGTGGCTAGCTGAGCAGGTGTAGCTAGCTAAAAAATTTTAGCTAGCTGGGGATGTTTAGCTAGCTGTGTCTTTCTGTCTCCATTTCGGGTTTTAACATTATTATTCTTCATAATTGTTTCTGTTTGGATATTGCTTTTACTTTTAAATACTCTTTTTTATTGTTTTAATTTTATTTTTTTGTTTTTTTCTTAAGGACTATGCCTTAGGAAACCTAGGCACCCGCAACGACATCTGTGTGACTGACGCAATGCTGCTGCCGTGGGGGGCCCCTGCTGCAGCAGCAGCAGCAGCAGCAGCAGGGGGGCCCCCCCACCCCTGGGGGGCCTCCTTCTCGGCGG
>HG711743.1:46587-50494 GCA_000499725.1 Eimeria brunetti
CGTCTAGGCACTGCTGCTGCAGACACCAAACCAGCAGGACCCGCCCCCAGTACGGCTAGGGTTTAGGGTTTAGGGTTTAGGGTTTGTGCGGGTTTGCAGTGTGCCTCTTGCCTCGCGCGGCAGTACTGCCCTGTAGGCCGAAAACTTCGCCTTCCAAAAATCATTACAGAAGAAAACCCTAAACCCTAAACCCTAAACCCTAAACCCTAAACCCTAGGGGGTAGGGGAGGGCTCTTGTCAAGCTGTTGGTTCCGTCTCTTGGCTTCTTGTCAGCGCAGATTTAAATACAAACCCTAAACCCTAATGAGGGTTTAGGGTTTAGGGTTTAGAGGTTATTCAGGACTTTAAACCCGTGGGATCCGTCTGTGAATCCGAACCCCTTTCGTTTTAGTCCTAGCGTTTCGAGGGTTTAGGGTTTAGGGTTTAGGGTTTAGTCGGGGGCTAGTTCTCTGTCGTAGCGATGCTGCAGCAGCTGCTGCAGGAATGTTGCTGCTGCTGCAGTGACACCAGGGACCCGCAGCAGCTGCTGCAGCGAGTAGAGGCTCACGTCGCCCAGTGTACGGATTCCACACTGCAGCAGCAGCAGCAGCAGCAGCAGCAGCAGCAGCAGCAACAGCAGCAGCAGCAGCAGAATAGGGGATGGCAACGTAGAAGGAGGAAATATTACTGCAGCAGCAGCAGATGCAGCAACAGCAGCAGCAGGAGCAGCGACACAGCAGCCCCCAAAGCAACACTACTGCAGCAGCAGCAGCAGCAACAACAGCAGCAGCAGCAGCAGCAGCAGCAACAGCAGCAGCTTTACCCCCTGTAAGCCCTTTAGAGCCTGTGGTGGCAGTGACAAATCCTGCAGCAGCACATTATCAGGGCTTGCTGCTGTCTCTTCCTCTTGCTGCTGCTGCTGCTCCTGCTGCTGCTGCTGCTGCTGCTGCTGCTCGTGCTGTTGCTGCACCTCCTGCTGCTGCTCCTCCTCATGCTGCTGCTGCTCCTCCTCCTCCTCGTCTTGCTGCTGCTGCTCCTCCCCCTGCTGCTCCTGCTGCTGCTGCTCTTGCTGCTGCTGCTGCAGTTCTTGCCTCAGCCAGTCTACCGGGCGTAGCTTAGGAGCCTGAAGAACAAGGGTTTGTTAGGGTTTACGAGGGTTTACGAGGGTTTCTTAGGGTTTACGGGGGCTTGCGAGGGTTTACGAGGGTTTATTGGGGCCTACCAGAGTTTATAAGGGTTTGTAAGGGTTTAAAAGGGTTCATAAGGGTTTCTAAGGGTGTATAAAGGGTGATAAGGGTCTAAAAGGGTGTATTAGGGTTTACGAGGGTTTATGAGGGTTTGTGAGGGTTTACAGGGGGGGCAGTGAAAGGCAGCGAGGGTTTGAGGGCTTCGCTAGGGTTTGCAGGGTTTAGCTGCCCCTGGGGCCCCAAGAAATAAAGGGGGGGGCCCCCCTGTATTTCTTGCTGCCTTTCTTTTTCTTTGTGGCTGGATATTTTCTCCCATCCCGCTGCGCACAAACCCTAAACCCTAAACCCTAAACCCTAAACCCTCGGGAGCGCGCAGGGAGGGGGGCCGTTGGGCCGGGTCGCAACGAGGGTTTGGGACCCCCTAGGGTTTAGGGTTTAGGGTTTAGGGTTTAGGGTTTGGGGTTGGGCCTTCTTCTGCAGCTGGAGCCCCCCAAAACTCTCTAACCCATCGTCCGTCTCCTGTGGGGTTTAGGGTTTAGGGTTTAGGGTTTACCTCGGAGTGCGTTTTCCTCTGCCTGATAATCGTTTCCTTTTTCTAGCTGCTGCTGCGCTGCTGCTGCTGCTGCTGCTGCTTCCAGCAGCGCATGCAGCAGCACTTCTTTGGGGCTGTTTTTGGGAGAAGTCCAAATTTCAAGTACCAATTGTTCTTTGGGGTCGGGACTTTCCATGCGCCTGCGCCAAACCCTAAACCCTAGTAAACCCTAGTAAACCCTAGTAAACCCTAGTAAACCCTAAACCCTAGGGGAGGGGAGGGGAGGGGGGAGTTGCCCGAAGCGCTGCGCGCAGCTGCACTGCAAACCCTAGCGCCAAACCCTTTCTATCGGTAGCGGGAACCACACATAAAAACAGCTAGGGTTTAGGGTTTAGGGTTTAGGGTTTAGGGTTTACTCCTGACACCACCGCGTGCCCATCAGCTTGTGCACTGCTATACGCATGCGGTGGCAAGCGCTGAAGCAGCAGCTGGTAGGGTATAGCTCAAACCCTTCCTGCTGCTGCTGCTGCTGCTGCTGCTGTTGCTGCTGCTGCTGCTGCTGCTGCTGCTGCTGCTGCCGGGGTTTGGTTGGGGGGGGCGCTAAGGGTCTGCGCTTGAAGAGGCGGTAGCTAAACCCTTCCTCTTCCCGGTAGAGTCCTGCACAGAACCCAAAACCCTAAACCCTAAACCCTAAACCCTAGGCAGCAGCCCCAAACCCTAATAAACCCTAAACCCTCCCTTTAAACCCTAGACGAGGGTTTCCCCCATTCAAAACCCCAGTGGCTTGTCAGCTCCTGGGGGGCGTCGCTGCGCACCGGCCATGAGGGTTTAGGGTTTAGGGTTTACAAGGGTTTAGGGTTTACAGGGTTTAGGTCTGCGTAGGGTTTAGGGTTTGAGTTTATCAAGGCCGCAGGAGGGTTTAGGGTTTAAGACGGCTGCATAGCGTGGGTGTTTGGCGTTCTCCCTAGGGTTTAGGGTTTAGGGTTTAAGCTCATGACTAGGGTTTAGGGTTTAAGCTCATGACTAGGGTTTAGGGTTTGTGATGTTTTCTAGGGTTTGGGGTTCTGCGTGGGCGTAGGACGGCGGGTTTGGCCTGGTTAGTGCGGCCGCCGCGTGCGCCTAGGGTTTAGGGTTTAGGGTTTAGGGTTTAGGGTTTAGGGTTTGGACCTCGTAGATCAGCTAGCCACATGCCTCTGCCCCACTCGACTTGAAAGTCGAAGCAAACCCTAGCCCCAGCTTCTAGGGTACAAATGTAATGGGAGCTGCCTATACACTGCAAATAAGGCGGGAATTTCAGGTGGGCCCCCAGCAGCTTTAGGGGGCCCCTGGCCCAAACCCTAATGCGGGAGCGGAGGAAGGGGAGGGAGCTTCTCAGCGGCAGCTGCAGCACCCCAAACCCTAAACCCTAAACCCTAAACCCTAAACCCTAGAGGTTTCGTTCTAGGCCCGGGAGTGCGCGAAGCCCAGGAAGGGCACGAGGGCATGCAGAAGACGATGGCTGAAACCCTAAACCCTAGACAGCGATAGGAGGAGCCCCACTTACCCATTCCTAAACCCTAAACCCTAAACCCTAAACCCTTCCTAAGTCCACAGCGCCCTTTGAGTGGTGAGCCAACGCAGCGGAAGCTGAAACCCCAGACCCTAAACCCTAAACCCTAAACCCTAAACAGGAAGTGACGGGAGGTCGGTCGTAGGCTGCGGGGCCCTACGGGGCCTTGAGGGTTTAGGGTCTAGGGTTTAGGGTTTAGGATCTGGCTTACTCCCTTGAGGTTGAGGGCAAGTTCAAGTATATCCTCTCGCATGCCTGGCACGGAGTGGGCCCCTTTATATCTGCTGCTGCTGCTGCTGCTGCTGCTGTTATCTGTTTGTCTTGCTGCTGCAGCAGCAGCAGCAGCAGCTTCTGCAGCAGCTGCTGCTGCTTCCGGTGGCATTGCAGCAGCCTGCAGCGCAGCAACTGCTGCCTGCCTATCGAGGAGTCCCTGCTGCTGCTTGCTGCTGCTGCCGCCCTCCCGCTTCCCAGCAGCAGCAGCAGCAGCAGCAGCAGCAGCAGCAGTATGCGTAGTGGGGTGGTGCAGATACACCCCAGTTACTGCATGCCCAGGGCCCCGATGCAACGCAAAACTTTTCACCAAAGAACCCAAAGTCCAACCCCCCCCCAAAGGCAAAGGGCCAATGTAGAATTTCTGATAATATTCCCCTGAAAAAACAC
>HG711751.1:0-7500 GCA_000499725.1 Eimeria brunetti
AAGGAGACAGGAAAGGAGACAGAAAAGGAGACAGTAATGGAGACAGAAAAGGAGACAGAAAAGGAGACAGAAAAGGAGACAGTAATGGAGACAGGAAAGGAGACAGTGAAAGGAGACAGAAAAGGGGGCAGAAAAGGAGGCAGCAAAAGGAGACAGAAAAGGAGACAGCAAAAGGAGACAGAAAAGGGGACAGCAAAAGGAGACAGAAAGGGGGACAGGAAAGGAGACAGTAAAAGGAGACAGGGAAATGAGACAGGAAACGAGACAGCAAGAGGAGACAGCAAAAGGAGACAGGAAAGGAGATAGAAAAGGAGACAGAAAAGGAGACAGAAAGGGAGACAGAAAAGGGGGCGGAGAGAGAGACAGAAAAGGGGATAGAAAAGGAGACAGAAAAGGAGACAGCAAAAGGAGACAGCAAAAGGAGACAGAAAAGGAGACAGAGAAGGAGACAGTAAAAGGAGACAGGAAAGGAGACAGAAAAGGAGACAGAAAAGGGGATAGAAAAGGAGACAGTAAAAGGAGACAGGGAATTGAGACAGGAAACGAGACAGCAAGAGGAGACAGTAAAAGGGGACTGGAAAGGAGACAGGAAAGGAGACAGGGAATGGAGACAGGAAAGGAGACACTAAGTGTAAGGAGACAACGAGATGGTGAAAGGAGACAGTGGAAGGAGACAATGAGTGAGTGGAGACAGCGAAAGGGGAGAAAAGGAGACAGTAGAAAGGAACAGTAAAAGGGGACAAAAGGAGACAGTAAGGGAGACAGTAGGAGGAGACAGTATAGAAAGAGACAGCAAAAGGAGACAGGAAAGGAGACAGTGAAAGGAGACAGTAAAGGGAGACAAAAGGAAGTATAAGGGAGGTAATAGAAGGAGAAAATAAAAGGAGACAAAAAGGGGCATAAAGGAGACAATAAAAGGAGACAGTAAAAGCAGAGAAATGGAGACACAAGGAGACAAAAGGAGACAAAGGGAATAAAAGGAGACAAAAAGGGATAGTAAAAGGAGACAAAAGGAGCTAAAAAGAGAAACAAAGGAGAAAATAAAAGGGGACAAAATAGATAAAGGAGGCGAAAGGAGACAGCAGAATAAAAGGAGACAACGAAAGGAGACAGTAAAATGAAGCCAAAAAAGGAGACAAAAGGAGACAAAAAGGAGACAAAATTTCAAAGAAACACAAAGGAATACAAGGAGACAGAGAGAAAAGGAGACAGAAGGAAAAGGAGACAGCGAAAGACAAAGGGACAGACAAAAGGAGACAGAGAAAAACGAGGAGACAGAAAGAAAAGGAGACAAAATAAACAGAAAGGCGGGAGAAAGGAGACAGTGAAAAACGGAAAAGGAGACAGCGAGAAACGGAGGGACAAAGAGAAAAGGAGACAGAAAAAAAGGGGGACAAAAAAAAGGAGACAGAGAAACGAAGAGACAAAAAGGAGACAGAGAGAAGGGGACAGTCGAGGAGACAGCAGGGGATTGCACAGGGAAGAGCGCAAGCAGCAGCAGCACAGGCTTCGAAGGTCTAGGGTTTAGGGTTTAGGGTTTAGGGTTTAGGGTTTAGGGCGCCTACCATCTTCTCCGCCCCCAGCAGGCGCAAGCGGGGCCAACATATTGATTGGGGTGTACAGGCAGCAGCTGCCGCTATTCTTGCGGCTGCTGCTGTTGCTGCTGCTGCTGCAGTTGCTGCTGTTGCTGCTGTTGCTGTTGCTGCTGCTGCTGCTGCTGCCCCAGTTGCTTGTCTTGCTGCTAGTGCTTGGACAGCCGGGGCTGTCTCCTGTTGCAGCTGCTGCTGCTGCTGTTGCTGCTGTTATTGCTGCTGCTGCGCCGATCCATGCAGCTGCTTATACAGCCGCGGCATCGGTTTGCTGCTGCAGCTGCTGCTGCTGCTGCTCCGAGGATCGGGCAGTCTGCTGCTGTCGACTGGCTGCAGCAGCAGCAGCAGCAGCAGCAGCAGGTGTCTTCCTCAGCTGCTTGTCTTCGTATGCAGCTTCTAAGTGTCAGCTGAGGCAGCTGCTGCTGCTGTTTGCGCTGTGTGGTGCAGCAGCAGGAGCAGCAGCAGCAGCACTACAAACAGCAGCAGCAGCAGCAGCAGCAGCAGGCGGGCGCCCACGTCGTCGATCCTGATGTGTCTAAGGACTGCAGCAGCCGCAGCAACAAACCCTTGCTGCAGTAGCAAACTGTTTCTTTATTTGCTGCTGCTGCTGCTGCTGCTCTCGGGAGCCCTACGGGCCTCATGTGCAGGGGGGCCTCCTTGGGCGCTGGACCGCTGCTGCTGCTGCTGCTGCTGCTGCTGTTGCTGCTGCTGCTGCTATGCTTCGTTGCTGCTGCTGCTGCAGTGTTTCTTGTCTTTAAAAATTGTTATTTGGCGTTTATTGGCAATTCAATATTATCTTTCTTTCGGGTTGGCGGCTCCTTAGGCAGCTGCAGCAGAGCTGCTTGCTGTTGTTAGAAAGGCTCCCGCTGCTGCTGCTGCTGCTGCTGCAGCAGCAGCTGCTGCGCCCACCGTCTGTAACACAACTTCAGCAGCAGCAGCATCAGCATTTAGGCAGCTGCAGCAGCACTGCCCTGTGCTGCGTTAGGCGCGCAACTCCCGCGAGGGCTCCAGGACTATCAGCAGCAGCAACAGCAGCAGCAGCAACAGCAGCACAAGCATACAAACACGTGCAGCAGCAGCAGCAGCAGCATCATGGCCGCGGCAGGCGACGGCGCAACATGTGCGGCTGCTGCAGCAGCAGCGCCTGACGCTGCAGCAGCAGCAGGCAGCGGGCCTCCCCCTCCCCTGTGCTCCCCTTCAGCAGCAGCAGCAGCAGCAGAACCCGCATCCCCAGCAGCAGCAGCAGCAGCAGCAGCAGTGGAGGAGCTGTCTCCTTCTTCTAGCGATGAATTTGCTGTTAAATTGCAGCAAAGGGAAAACGGAGACTGTCTCGAATGTAGGCAGCATTTGCTGTCAGTTTTAGCTGCTGCTGTTAGGGCCCTGGGTCCCAACAGGAGGCCTTCTGCTGCAGCAGCAGCAGCAGCAGCAGCAGCAGTAGCAGCAGACCGCGAGGCCACTGCAGCAGAGGCAGCAGCAGAAGCAGCAGAACGAAGAGCCGCAGCAGCAAAGCAGGAAGCAAGACAGCTGGTGGGCAGGGCGGGCTGGGAGGCAGCAGCAGCAGCAGCAACAGCAGCAGCAAAGGCTGCTGAGGCAGCGGAGACAACTGCAGCAGCAGCACTGGAAGCAGCAGCAGCAGCAGAGACAGCAGAAGAAGACCAGATGGATGGGCTAGCTTTTGTGTCTCTTGAAGAGCTGCAGCTGCTGGCAGAATCAGCAGGAGACCCGATACAAGCAGCAGCGCTGCTGCAGCACAACGCAGCAGAGCTGCTGCTGCTGCTGCTGCAGCAGTGGGTGCTGCCCGGTCTGGAGGGCCTGCCCTCGGCTGCTGCTGCAACTGACGCTCCCGCTGCGCCGGAGCAGCAACAGCAACAGCAGGAGCAGCAGCAGCAGCAGCAGCAGCAGCAGCAGCAGCAGGAGGGCCCGCCTGCTGCTGCTCTCGCTATCAGCCGCCGTTTGCTGCGTGTCAGCAGAGCAGCAGGAACAACTGCAGCAGCAATTACGGAGGTGCTGCTGACAGCAGCAGCAAACTTGATTTCATTTAGCCCGAACTCTGAGGATATGGAGGGAGAATCAGCAGCTGCTTCTGCTGCTGCTGCTGCACTTGCTGCTGCGCTGCCTCTTGCTGCTGATGTGTTTGCTGCTGCCGTCCTCATCTGTACAAATGCTGGGGCCCTTAAGGAGGCCTTCCGGGGTTTATCTGCTGCTCTTAGTCTGCGGCAGCAGGAGCAGCAGCAGCAGCAGCAGCACAGCCTGCTGCAGCAGCAGCTGGAGGGGGCCAGGAGCCGGCGGCTGCTGCTGCTGCGAGCAGCACCTACTGCAGCAGCAGCAGCAGACCTGCTGGAGAGGTGTATGTATGTGCTGCGGCAGGCGCTGCACGAGCCGTTGCTTGCTGCTGCTGCTCATTGTGTGGCGCTTCTGCTTGCTGCTAGCGATTTAGATGCTACTGCAGCAGCAAACCTTGCTGCAGCAGCAGCACGAGCAGCAGCAAGAGCCAAAGGCGCAGGCAAGCCCATATTGGTGCCTACAGAGGAGGAGGTGCTGGGGGCGGTGCCCCCGCTGCTGCTGCTGCTGCGGCAGCAGCCGCAGCAGCAGGTGCTGCTGCTAGTGACAGTAGAAAGAGCAGCAGAGCTGCTGCGGACCCCCCTGCTGCCAGCAACTGCTGCTGCTCCTTCTGTCTCCGTTAATGTGTCTCCTGAGTTGAGGGCGGAGGCCTTTCTGCAGCAGCTGCGGCAGCAGGTGCAGCAGCAGCAGCTGCAGCAGCTAGATGAAGAAAACAGCAACACCTTAGCGTCCCTGCTGCTGCTGTGTGCTGATCTCCTTAAAGGCGACCCCCAGCTGCTGCTGCAGGGGCCCCCGGGGGGCCCCCCAGACCCTATCGGCACTGCAGAAATGCTGATTCAGATTTGCTGCTGCAGCTGCTGCTGCTGCTGCAGCGACTCCGCACTAGAAGCAGCCCTGCTGCTGCACCTTGTCCTTTTTGAATGCTACGAAAGCACGGGAATAGAAGAAGAGGCAAATGGGGTGTCGACCCGGCTGTCTAGTAAGAGCGACGGGGTCAGCAGCAGCAGCAGCAGCAGCAACGGCAGCAGCCCCAGCAGCAACAACAGCAACAGCAACAGGAAACGCTGCAGCAACGAGGGCGAAGGCAGCAGCGACGCCGATGAAGCAAATGGAAGCAGCAAACCTGCAAGAGAGCTGGATGCAGCAGCAAGAGCAGCAGCAGCAGAAGCAGCAGCAGCAGAAACAGCAGCAGAAACAGCAGCAGCAGCAGCAGCAGCAGCAGCAGCAGAAGCAGCAGCCTTCGCCAGGAAGTTTCCCGCCGGCAGAACCACAGAAGGCCAAGCAGCAGCAGCCACCGCAAACACCACCACCACCACCACCAACAGCAGCAGCAGCAGCAGCAGCAGCAGCAGCAGCAGCAGCAGCAGCAAGTTGGTCCAGGCCCTCGCCAGAGAAATGCGAGCAGCATCTAGTGCTTATTTTCGCCTGCTGCTGCAGTCCCCTGTAGGGCCCGATCTAATTGAGCGCGCGCTGCTGCTGCTGCAGCAGCAGCCAGAATACAGCACAGAACCAGAAAGGGCTTCTTCTGTTTTGCTGCTGCTGCAGCATGCAAGGGCTGAGCAGCTGCAAATATACGAATATGAAGTGGGCAACCTTATGCGCTTTATTGGCAGGCAGCAAACCTAAATCCATTCATACCCTGCTGCTGCTGCTGCTGCTGCTGCTGCTGGAGCTGCTGCTGCAGTTGGTGCTGCAGCACTCGTGCTGCAGCGCTCGTGCTGCAGCTCCTGCTGCAGCTGCTGCTATAGCTTCTAATGCAGCTGCTGATGCAGCTGCTGCTGTAGCTCCTGCTGCAGCTGCTGCTGTAGCTCCTGCTCCTGCTGTAGCTGCTGCTGCAGCTACAGCAGCTGCAGCAGCTGCAGCAGCTGCTGCTGCTGCTATGCCAGTTTCTCTATTGAGGCTGCTAGTTTGAAATCTCGAATAGTGAGGCACCCTACTGAATGGGTGCTGAGGTGTACAGACACCCGAGAGTAGCAGCAGCAAACCTCCGGGTGATGGCCTGCAGCTTCCGACAGCAAAGCCACCTTAGACAAGAAACCCCACGCCTGCAGCAGCAGCAGCAGCAGCAGCAGCAGCAGCAGTGGGAGCAGCAGCAGCAGTGGGAGCAGCAGCAGCAGCAACAAAGGCGGTTCATAGGGAGTTCATACAGCAGGAGCAGCAGCAAGCGCATGCAGCACTGCGGTGTCTGTACATCCCAAGTATTGAAGAGCAGCAGCAGCAGCAGCAACAGCAACAGCAGCGGTGAGGCCTATGATGTAGGGTTTAGGGTTTGGGGTTTGGGGTTTAGGGTTTAGGGTTTAGGGTTTACCTCTACGAAGTCCTTGAATTGGAGGTGGCGCTCTATCTCCTTACCCTCTTTAGATAGCCCCCAGTTAGGCAGCAGCTGCAGCAGCTGCTGCACTTGCTGCTGCTGCAGCGGCTGTTCTTGGGGCTGCTCTTGCTGCAGTTGCTGCAGCTGCTGCAGCAGCTGCTGCAGCTGTTGCTGCTGAGGCTGCCCGTGTGTGTGCTGCTGCTGCGCCTCTTGCTGTGTGGAAGTGGTATGTCTCCTTACAGCAGCAGCAGCAGCTGCTGCTGCTGCAGCAGGTGTTCTCCATGCAGCAGCAGCTGCTGCCGGTGTAGCAGCGGCAGCAGCAGCTGCAGCAGCAGCAGCCGCAGCGGGGGGGAGCAGCGCCCTACGCAGCATATCAGGTATTGCCCTTGTCCTTTTCTTTTTCTTTATTTGTCTTAAATATATTAAAATAAATTCGTTAAGAAAAGAAATTAAAAAAAGCAAATTTATCTCAAAGCACAGTTAAAGGCCGCTCGAGGGGGGCCCCCCGGGGGCCCCCCTCAAAGGGTACCCGGGGGGCCCCCGTGCAGCGGTACCCAGGGGCCCCCCTCAGAGGGTACTGGGGGGCCCCCCCCAGGGACATAAGGGGGGCCCCCTTTAGTACCCTACAGGGGTACAAGGGGGGCCCCCTTAAAGGGTACCATGGGGCCCCCTTTAAGGGGTACCTGGGGGCCCCCCTCCGGCCTTGGGGGCCCCCAGGGGGCCCCCGTGCTGGCGCAGATGCGCCTCATAGGAAAGTAACAATAATGATTATTATTTTGTTTGTTAATGAAAATAGAAGTATTATATAATGGTATATATAGTAATAAGGGCAATAGTAACAATAATAATCCAATAATAGAACATAGTAATGGGAGTAAGATAGAATGAGGTTAATGTACTTTTCTTATTGTGGTTGTGGATAATACAGGAAAAAGAACAAATAACATAATAGCAATAATAATAATAATAATCATAATAATAATAATAATAATAATAATAATAATGATAATAAATAATAATAGGGTAATATAATACTACTACTATCCTTGTGTCGATAGATATAACAATTAATAATATCAATTCTATAAACTCAAAAGAGAGACAGCCCTTGGGTGTCCCCAGGTGTACAGGCACTAGGGTTTAGGGTTTAGGGTTTAGGGTTTGGAGATTAGGGTTTAGGGTTTTGTTTCTGTGGATAAGGATTTCAGAGGCTATGGATACCTTATTAGAATAAAAATAATTTAGATGAACAAATTCAAATAAACAACTAAAATAAACAGAAATACAATGAAAATAATTAAAATAAAAAGAATTAAAATAAAAAATAAAATAAAAGGAATAATACAAAAATATAACTATAATAGGCAATTGAAATGGAGATAGTAAGAGGGAGCAAACCCCTCCTGAAATGAACAATTAAAAAGGGCATAATTAAAAAGAATATAACCAAAACAGAAAACCAAACAAACACAAAAAAAATTAAAATAAATACAATTAAGTAATTATTTTTTAATTATTTAATTAATTATCGCAGCTGGA
>HG711751.1:12500-15071 GCA_000499725.1 Eimeria brunetti
CAGAACTGCAGCAGCTGGTGCAGCAAATCCCTGCTGCTCTGCTGCTCGACAGCAGCAAGCAGCGGGAAGTAGCCTCTGGAGTCTGAGCGCAGCAGCACCTGCCTGCGGACTGCTGCTGAGGTGCAGCAGCAGCAGCAGCAAAGCAGCTGCTGCTGCTGCTGCTTCTGCTGCTCTTGCTGCCGCTGCTGCTGCTGTTGCTGCTGCTGCTGCTGCTGCTGCAGCTGCGCCCGTGTAGCAGCAAAACAGTGCAGCAGCCAAGTCACAAGCTCAGGGCGGCTGCTCGTAGCAACGGGAGTAAAGAAACCCCGCAGGCGGCACTGCAGCAGCAGCAGCAGCAACAGCAGCAGCAGCAACAACAACAACAGCAGCAAACTTGCAGACTATCGCGAAGCAACACGAAAGGAGCTCCCAGTGTCTTACAGAAGACGTAACCAACGCAGAGCTAGGGTTTAGCTGTCATGGTTTAGGGTTTAGGGTTTTAGTCTTCTATGGGTTAGGGTTTAGGGTTTTAGTCTTCTAGGGTTTAGGGTTTAGGGTTTAGGGTTTACGTTGTATGGAGTTCCACGGCAGACAGCAAGAAATATTGTTGTACCCCTCGAGGCTGCTCTTTGCTTCAGAGCGCGCAACCGATCAGCTGCAGCAGCAGCAGCAACAACAGCAGCAGCAACAGCAGCAATAACAGCAGCAGCAACAGCAACAAAAACAGCGACAGCAGCAGCAAAAGCAGCAGCAGCAGCAGAAACCGCTGCAGCAACTGGCAGTTCGAGTCGCGTCGCCAACCCCAGCAAGCGAGGGAGCGAATAAGCCAGCAGCAGCAGCAGCAGCAGCAGCAGCAGCAGCTTGAGCACCAGCATCAGCACCAGCAGCAAAAGCAGCAGCAGCAGCAACAGCAGCAGCAGCAATAAATGAGAACAGAGCTAACCCAGACTGAGGGAGCTGAGGATACAGCGGCATGCTGCTTCGTCCCCATGAGCAGCAGCAGCAAGCAGCAGCGAGGTGTACATCCACCCGCGCTGCTGCAGCAGCTGCAAGTCCTTCTCTTTGGTGTTTGCTGCTGCTGCTGCTGCTCCTGCTGCTGCTGCTGCTGCTGTTGCTCTTACAGGCCACAGGCCCCAAAGGGCTGCGCAGGAGGCTGCAGTGGCTGTTGGCTTTAGGGTTTGCGTGCTGCTGCTGCTGTTGCTGTCGCTGCCGCTGCTGCTGCTGCTGCTGCTGCTGCTGCAGTCGCTGCTGCTGGTAGGGCTGGTGCTGCACTGCATGCTGTCGAATGCCACAGCAGCAGCAGCTGCTGCTGCTGCTGCAGCTTCGGGAGGAGCAGCAACGGTGGCAGCAGAAGCAGCAGCAGTTGCTGCACACAGAGGCAGCAACGCCGCTCCAGAGTAAGGAATGCCTGCAGCAGCAGCAAAAGGCAGCAGCGCAGCAGCAGCCGGGAAGCAGCAGTGCTGCAGCAAAGCATGCAGGCGGCAGGGGGGCCCCTCAGCAGCAGCAGCAGCAGCAACACGCAGCGCCTGCTGCAGCAGTAAAGTTCGGGCTGTATCCTCATCTGCAACAGGACTGTTGCTGTTGCTGCTGCTGCTGCTGCTGCTGTTGCTGCTGCTCATGCTGCGCGTCTCGACAAGCCCCAAAGCAGCAGCTGCTGCAGCTGCTGCTGCTGCTGCAGCACTCGATGGATCTAATAGCCCCACAGCAGAATAAACAGCAGCAGTACAAGCGTCCGTTAGATACAAAGGATTTGCTGCTGCTTCACTCCTGAAGATGACAGAAGAGGGAGCAGCAGGTGAAGCGAAACTGTACTGCAACAGAAGCAGCAGCAGCAAATGCAGCAGCAGCAGCGGCAGCAGCAGGAGCAGGAGCAGCAACGCAGCAGGAGTAGCCAGTGCAGCAGCGAAATTAGCAGCAGCACAGCAGCACCAAGGAGTTCAGCCGCCAAAGCAACACGGCAGAAGCAACGCAGCGACTACAACAACAGCAGCAGCAGCAGCAAATGTAGCAGCAGCAGCAACTGTAGCAGCAGCAGCAGCAACAACTGTAGCAGCAGCAGCAGCAACTGCATCAAACCCCTGGTCTCCTCCCGCAACTCACGAGGGGTCTTTCCTATATACGGTGCTGCTGTTTGGCTGTCCTTTTGTCTCCGCTTCTACTTGCTGCTGCTGCTGTTGCTGCTGCTGTTGCTGCTGCTGTTGCTGTTGCTGTTGCTGCTGCTGCTGCGGCAGAGCAGCAGCATCTGCGGGAGCTTTCAGCGCGGTAGCAAAAGAGCCGATCCAGCTGATGTCGCTGCTGTTGCTGCTGTTGCTGCTGCTGCTGCTGCCGCTGCTGCTGCTGGACTTCTGAATCATGCGGAAGATGTTTTGCTGCTGCCGCTGCAGCAGCAGCAGCTGGATGCACCGTTGCATAGGGCCCCTAGCAGCAGACGACGGCAGCCGCAGCAGCCGAGAAGGAGAAAAGGGAGAGCAGCCTAAAGCCAGCAGCTGCTGCACGCAGTCAACATCCCCGCTGTATGCTGCAGCAGCAGCAGCAGCAGCAACAGCAGCAGCAGCAGCAGCAGCAACAGCAGCAGCAGCAACAGCAACAGCA
>HG711751.1:37586-49668 GCA_000499725.1 Eimeria brunetti
TGCTGCTGCTGCTGCTGCTGCTGCTGCTGCTGCTGCTGCTGCTACCGCCCTCACACGCTCGCCGCAGCTGCTGCCGCTGCTGCCGCTGCTACTGCAGCTGCTGCTCCTGCAGCTGCTAATCCTGCTGCTTGCGCTGGTGCTGCTGCTGCTGATGCAGCTGCCGCCACTAGCGCTGCTGCTGCCACTGCTAGCGCTGCTGCTGTCGCTGCTGCCGCTACTGCTGCTGCTGCTACTGCTGCTGCTGCTACTGCTGCTACTGCTGCTGCTGCTACTCGTGCTACTGTTGTTGCTGCTGCTGCTAGTGCTACCGCTGCTGCTGCCGCTGCTGCTGCCGCTGCTGCTGCTGCTGCTGCTGCTGCTGCTACTGGCCGTTGGGGTTTCTTACGGGCAGAGGTCTTGCTGCTGCTGTTGCCTCTTCCGATGCTATGGCGCTGGGGTGCGCCTGGGGTGTCTGTACAGCTCGACACTTCTGCACGCTGCTCCAACGATGGCTGCTGCTGTTGCTGCAGCTGCTGCAGCTGCTGCAGCTGCTGCAGTTCGGGGTGTACAGGCAGGTAAGCCTGTGGCTAGCTGGCAATACACCTCAAGCCGTGCTGCTGCTGTTCCTGCGGAGGCGAAAGCGCCTCTATAGGAAGTGCTGCTGAAGGCTGCGAGGATTTGCTGCAGCAGGAGAGGCAGCAGCTGTCATTGTGCTAGCAGAAAAACGAGAAACGGGGGGAAGGTTTAGCTGCTGCTGCTGCTGCTGCTGCTGTTGCTGTTGCTGCACCGCCACCACTACCGCCAAGAAGGTTGTGTGACCTTGAGAAGGAAAGAAAGAGAGAAGAGATACCCTCACCTCCTGCTGCTACTGCCGCCAGGTCTGCTGCTGCTGCTGCTGCTGCTGCTGCCGCTGCTGCTGCTGCTGCTGCTGCGAAGTCCGGCGACAGGCTGGAGCCTCAGAAGCCCCTAAGCCACAGCAAAGAGATGGACCCTAAGAGGGTCCTGGGTATCCCCTAAGGAGGGCTGCTGCTGGTGTTTCATTGTGAAGAGAGAGAATAAGCGGCTGCCCCAGCAAGAGGCAGCAAAAAGCGCCTACGGAAAGACAGAAAAGAAAGAAAAAAAGAGAAAAGGGAGGAAAAAAAGGAAAAAAAGGGGCAAAGGAAGAGCAAATGCCTATAGGCAGCTCCCTGCAACAGACGACGACACAGACGCAGCTCAGAGGATGGACAAAGAAAACGAGAGCCTAGTGCACAGAATCATGCATTTAATACTTCTTTTCGCTTCTCTCAGCAACTAGAAACCAATTTATCCAACAAATAGAGATAATTTTTATCTCTAAACCTACAAAGAAGCAGCAGCAACAGCCGCGCGCAGGCCTCCCCCGCACTGCCTAGCTGCGTGTACACCCCAGCTGCAGCAGCTGCAGCTGCTGCGCTGCAGCGCGCGTCTGCCCGATTAAAACTCTAAAAAAAATCGATTAATTGTATTGTATTAGGAATTTTATTCCTATTTTATTTGTTTTAACTCATAAAATTATTATTTATTGCCCCCTCTCTTACTTCTACCCAACGCTCACTAGGGGAGTCGCCGCCCGCCACTGCACCGGGCGACTCCTCTCGGCTGTATGTACCCCTGAGTAATTGCAGGCATGTATTTTTAAATAATATTGTTCTTTTTTACTTTTTATTTGTTTTCCATCCATTTGTCATCTATATAAATATTTTTAAAAAGCTTACAATTGGCCTTTTCTAGCCGCTTTTTACTCTCGCTGCACCGCTCTGCTAGCGCTCTCGTCTCCCTTAAGCAACAGAGCCAGCACACGCCTTCTTTAGCACCAATACCTCCTTAGGCTGGACCTTCCACTAAGCAGGTGCCCTTATACTCAATAAGCTAATTGATTAGCCCCAATTATCGATAGGCCCAGCCTTGCATGCGGGGCCGTACTACGTACGCCCTATACGAAGCCGCTCCCGTGGCTGTACCACGCTAGCACACAAGGCAGGGCAGGTGGTCCCTCTCATTGACACGAGACCAACTACTGGAAGCCAAATAAGGGTTTAACAACAATCTAACACGTTGGTGCATGCAGCAATGGGGCTTTATTCGGGTTGCAAGTCAGCCTGCCCTGCGCCGCTAGGTGCGGCAAGGCCTGCTGCAACAGATCCTAGGCTGCCTCACCTCCTCCTGGCCCCATGCCCTTGTGCCCGTGTGCCCAAGGGGCCTGAGACTGCATGGGAAGTTGATTGCTGCTTAGGAACATTCTGCTAACTCCCATGTTAATTGCTTGTCTAGGTTGCGGCTAGCAACAGCTCTTGGAGGGGATCAACACCCTCGCCACAGTTGGCATCATCCACCGCCCATCGGAGCGGGCAAGCGCAACCAACAGAACCTAACGAACGCGTCCTGCTGCACACCAGTGAGTGTTAATTGGCATGCTTCAGAAATAAGTATAAGGGAATACATAATCTTCTACAGGGATTTCAAACGTCTTCACTAGAATTTTAATCGTGTTTCCTTATGTAGAATGGAAGTTGACGGAGTGTTGCCCACTAGCGTGGGGGCAGACAACTTTCGGGGGCCTCGCCGGGCTGAAAAAAACGCGACTTCTGAATCTCATCCCGTGGCAAATACTTCCCCCACAGGAACAATTTAATAAGAATGCCTCCATCTTTGCAGGGCATCGAGAAATAGCGGGCGCTGCAAGGCGGAGCAGTGCAAGGGTCTTAAGGTTCCCATGGTGTGTGCCTCTGTCTGTAAGACGCATCGGAAGGTTTAGAACTACTCTTGGCATCTTTTTCTAGAAAGGGATGCGTGGCGATGGTGGCTGTACCGAAGCAGCGGGTCGGCGTTTCAAATGCTCAACAACCAGACAGTACATGTCTTCGAGCGTACCTCTCGATAGACACTTATCCCAGGCTGCAAGGGAGCAGGCAGTGTCAGAATTGAGAAATATTAAGCAAGGAGGACTCTCGACCAAGCGCTGCACTGAGAAGTATCAACCACCAGTCAAGAGACATCCAACCCTGGACTCTACCCCTTTCATATAATTGATTCGTAGATCCGGAGAGAGGCAGTAGATAACCGGCTGGGCCGGGCATACCGAACTAAGGGGTGAAACTGTTGAATTCGTGGAGATAATGATCGCATGCCAGAGAAAAACTCAACTTCAACAGAACCATCAAAGTGTTTTTGAAAGTAACCCAGAAATAGAGCCTACGGGTAATGCAGCTGTTAATGCCAGGCTTTCTCCGAAAGGCATTAGAAACATGAACCGGTGGTCGCCAGCGAACTAGCCTCCCAGAGCTCCGGGAGGGAGTGCTGAGGGTTTTACCTGCTTCTTCTGTAATAAACTTGACCCTATAATTCGATATTGTTGCTGCATGCAAAGTGCTAAGAAAGGGATGAAGCAGGACTTCGAGCAGGAACACCTGGGGACCATGCCAATCAGTGAAGCGGCCGGCGGCCAGCGTAACATGCGGTGCAGTGCTGGGGCCGAAATAGGCAACTGACGCAGAGGCATATATTCCAACAGTCAGCTGCACTCCTAATCAGACTCGAATTGTTGCCCAGGGTTTGCTAGCTGTACTTAACACTAGTCCTGAAGCGGATCTGGCACCGGAAGCTCTGGCAGGTTGATGCTCCCTGTCTATTTGTTGTTCAGTCTCTGGCAGCACGCGTTGCTGATAGTGGGCAGGATAGGATAGTCGGCAAAAATATGGTCGTAAAATGTGTCTTTTAGCCTGAATCTGATGGCATTACTAAGACAGGGGGCTACTTGGGGCCTATTCACGACACAGCGCTAGGCGTGCTGTGGGTGGACCGGTGCAGGGCGCACCTGAGCTCCCCTGAAAGACAGTTGAATTCTATGCCCCAGGAAGCGATAACGAGTGGAATGCCTTTGAGCACTTACAGCGGCAGTTGCATCTTTCACGGCAAGAGAAGTAAAATCAGTGTATCAGGGAGAAAGAACAGAGGAAGAGGCCCTTGCGGGGTGCGCAAGCGGTGGAGGGTGGTGCGATAATGCTGTCAAAGGTAATAGGACTAGCAATTGTGTAAAACACAGAGCACAAAAGTGCAGCACAATCAGGAGCACAAAAGAGAAGCATGCGCCTGCCGAGTGGCAATACCTAGCACAGCTCAGCTTGATTCATCCGTTCTCAGTTGAAGAAGAGCTTTGGAGCTTTTATCCTGCAGCAAATAATTCATGCACAATCCTGAGAGCACAGCACAACGCAACACAGACAAACCCCGCCCCCGAAGAGCATTGAAGCTGTAGCGATACCACCGGGAGGACCAGGTGGAAGAGTGAGCTAGGAATCGTAGGAGATGTAGGAGCGCTGAACCTCTGCGGAGGTTCGGTACTCAGGCAATTAGGCAGGATGTGCGTTATTGGACGGGCCCTCTTGACTGCCATCCAGACGACCTCCCCGCCTCGGCGCCGTAGAACACCTAGACAACGAGACGCGGAGCATGAAAACAAATATAAAGAGGCAGGAGAGGGTAGAAACTGCTAGACTACGAGGGCGGCAGGTGGCAGGCTCAGGGGGGAGGAAGGGAAGCTGTAGTGCCGCGGCACTACAATGCAACGCATCCGGTGCCCTTAGAGAGCCAACAAAAATGCGAGTAAAATGTCATTTAGACGGAATCTTGTCAATTGGTACACGAAATAACACTTATTTGATAGATATGCTCGCTGATCCCCTTAAGGTAGGGGTGGCTACGATGCCGGCACCGCCACCGAAGCGCCGACCCCCAAGGGGTCAGCGACGAGGGCTCAGACTTAATACTTTTTATGGGACTTGAAATTTGATTTAAGGTTTTAAACCGTTAACTGTTGACTATTAAGGGTTGCTGGTGGAGTGCAGCGTAGTTGAATGCAGGTGTGCACCCACTTGCCATGAGAGCTTGATCGTAGTAGCAGATAAGTGGCTGAGCTGTTCACTCCAATGGCGGAGAAAAGTGGAGGGATTCGATCCAGCTAAAACACCATTGAGTAACTACTCAAGAAGTGCTCAAAACATTGTACACTATAATAGTGGCTTTTTTCTATTTCATGCGAGCCTATCTTTGCGCCTGATGCAGCATGATGTTCTAACTCCCCCCATTTTGCCCCCCAGCCCCAGCCCCTTGGGCCGCTGTCTCAGGGCAAGCAGCACCCCCAGAACAATTTTTGTTGAAGGGAAAAAATTATAACTATCCTTTCTGCCTTTGTTTTTTTTGCTCCACTAGGTGTGGAGCTTCAAGCTTCTGAAGCGTACCTGAAGCCACGTGGCACTGGCAGACATGAGCTGCTCGCCGGCCCGAGATACTCTGCCGTGGGGACCCAAGGCGAGTGTTATCGGAATTGCCTATTCAGCATGGGCTTGAGAAAGTAGATGTTTTTTAAAGGTGGGATTGGCTGGCCTACCTATTCTAAGGCAATGTCGGACAGAAGGGCGACTGTGGGCTTGCTCATCAGCAGCGTTATTTTGCCCGCATGTCCTACCTTCGTCCTATTTCCTTGCCGTCCCATCGTGTGAGAGGGCTCAGGACCTTACCTGAACTCATTAGTAAATGCTGCCTGGGTTTGTGTTGTCGTTGGGCGGACGAGTCACGGAAAGTGTGTTTTTTCCGGTGCCCACTGGAGGGGCGAGCCCAGTCCCTGAGGGCTCTGAGATCCCTAAAGCCGCAAACTCTCCTCCGTTGGCATGCAAAGGGGAGTTTCTCACAACCTCGACAAAATCACGGTAAAGCAGTAGCTTCAGGTCCCAAGGACCTGCAAACTTCTGGATCCCTTGCACGGTCCAGCGGGGTTTCCATCATCTGGCATCGCTGACGTTACTATGCATATCCAACCATCCCGACGGAAGGCACAAGCGTACCTTCCCTGCCAACCGCCTGCAGCTGCAAACGGGGTGTATACGTGTGTGCTTTTTCGGTTCGTTAATTCACCTAGCGAGTTGCAGCGACAGGTCGATCACAGCTTCGTGGGCCCAGTCAACGAAAAGTTGACAGCAATCTGCATGGATGATGTGCTTCTGTTGAGCCGGAATGCAGGGCCTGCCAAATACTATACAACTGCTACTCGAGAAGCAGGAGCTCGCGATAGGGCAGAAGTGTCCGCTTTACGAGCAAACAATTAGTTGGATTTCGTACATCCGCAGCAGGAATAGAAGTGGACTCGAAGAAGATAGCGGTGATTCAAACATGGCCCCTATCCTCCCACGCGTGCACGGACGTTCAGAAGCTCCTCAGCCGCTCATGGTACTACCGCAGCTTACTCGTTGAAACCCTTAACCTCCCCTCTTCTAGGGGATCTGCCTAAGAAGGACAAAGTTGTATGAGTTACATACCTGTGATTTGACCGGACAGCGAAGCCACAGCCGCCAGCAGCCAGGAAGGTAAAGCAGATAGAGCGGTGCTCTCTCAGCAGCTCAAACACTCCAAAAAGCAACTAATATTTGTCTCCTTCTCACATCGATTCACGGACAGCAAGGAGAGGTATTCAGTAGGCAAGGGAGAGCTCTGCGGGGCTAATTTGAGGGAAAATAAAAATATTTTGGCGCCACCTATCTGGCGGGAGCTTCAACGCTCGAAGCGACTGCTAATCGTTAGCATGCCTGACGAAGTATCTTCAAGACTACCACAATGAATGAGTTGGAGATTGGCTTTGCCGGCTAGGGCAATACGGATTCACAGTCCATTATCTAAAAGATATCACCGCCCTGGTCGGTGTTACTCTTTCTCGACCCGATACGCATCAGTCTTAATGGTCTCCAACCACCCTGCCCCATTTCCACTTCCCTACGAAATCACGCTCCTCTCATTCCATATATATATATACTCACGAGGCTGACCTTGGTTAGTTCAATAACGATGGGTCATGCACTACAGCGTCAGCGGTGCTAACAGACGTTGAGCCTTGCCCACCCTCTGTACGTTCATGATTCGATCAATACAGGCACTTTAGGATAAATGCGCGATCACTGTTTAGCTAGGCATGGCGGCGTCAACACAACAGCAGGTCGAATCGACAAGTTTTCTGGTGGGCTAGGATGCGCTTCTCAATCGAGGAATATATCCTCATTTTCCCGACATATCAGCAGCAAAACCTGTGAGACGCCCTCAACTCCTGATTTCTGCATATTCATTATATTCCTGAGCGGATCTGGACGGGACGTAGATCTCAATAGGCTTCCTAGTAGCCCCCAACCTAGAAGTAGCCATTGCATCTAGGCGGCTGCAGCAAGCAACTACGGTCATTTTAACCCTTGTTCGAGAGCAGCTACAGCAGAGGGACTGGCGGGGTTCTTCATTAATCACCGTTGAAAACTTTTCTTAAATCGTCAATACTGACATGAGCCCAAAGTCCGTTAGGCCCTCCTGTTGCGGCTTCATTCAGTGGCTTAAGATGGGCCACCCCATGACCACTGCGAACCATCCCTAGCCAGACAGCCAGAAGGAACGTGATCTATCCTTACACTCGTGCCGCTGTTAGGACTCTATACTCAACGGGTTTTCTCAAAGCTTTTTGATTTCCCGGCTTAAGCGGAACGGATGAATAATACAACACAGCACTCCTCCGCCCGTTGCTCTCCAGGAAAAGGCAACTGTACTCGGCTTCTGGTGCACGTGGCTTGAATACAGTGGAAGGGGAGCCTGTATTTCGGTGCAGATGACGAAAGCAGAGAAACATCAGGTCCATAAGCCATATTTTATGTTATACGCCGTGCATGTACAACTCACTTTGCTTTGATAAACTTCACAGGGAATAGAACCACGGCTACTGCACCTGGGAGGGCAGTTGCTGCACTCCGCTTGACTGTTAGGCTCTGGGTGGCTTGTAGAGCCCATTTTGTGAACTATTTAAACTTCATTCATTAGCATCAACATGTGATAATAACTTTTGGAGCTCTGTCACTATTGATGCTCGTGGGGAGTCTTTGCGGCCTACAGACACAGGCAATGGATAACTGGGTCACTCGTCTCTCGACCTTGGGATGAAATGTGCTACTCTATGAAGTCATACTGCGTAAAAGAACAATGCCACGGAACAATGCTTCATCTGTCGAAGCCTTGAAAATTTTTTGTTATGTGTTTAAGTGGCTAATCATTTGTTTGAACCGTGAATCGCTTGCTAAAAGAGGAAACTGCCCCTGTTACTCACCACCCGCAGGACCAACAAGCAGCGAAACATTTTTGTCACACTAAGAGGGAGACTTTCTACATACTCCACGGAGTACTATGAAGGTGTTTAGTGTATACTGGCTTTAGAGACATATCATGGTAATGGCTCCCACTCCACTGCCGCTCGTGACGGCCTTAGGAGACGGGAAGAGACGTCCTCCTTTTCACCCAGTCAATAGTCAACTGGCTGGCTGCATGGCGCTTGCCACTAGTTCGTTAACATTCATCCCACTCCAGTGCTGACTCACCGCTGCTGCAGGGTTGGTGCAGAGTTAAGCCGTTTACCGGCACTGAGGGCAGGTAGGGACACGGAGAGAGACTATCCGTACAACGAGGTTCCTCAATGTTGGCCGAGGACCCTCGTGAGCTGAAGAAAAGTAAAAGACCAATCATAGAAGTTCTCACAATACCACCGACCCCTCCTTTCAGTGCTCAGGCACCAGGAGGCACAGGGGCCTGGCCCTGCTGCATAGAGGCAGCTGCTGTAGTGAACACTCACTACACTCACGGCAAGCAATGCTAACCTCACAGTTTGCCGTGCTCATTGTGTTCATAAGAAATGTGTTAACTTCTACAGGCATGTGGGTTGGCACTTAGGAAGTAGGTTTTCAATGAGTTTCGTAGTTAACAAGCATTAAATGTAATTGGGTTGGACCCTCAGTGACAGTACCCTTGCAAGTGTAACAAGAAGTGGTGACACATGCTAAACTGTCCCCTTCCCAGCCCCAGCCCCAGCACGTGGGGCTGCCCTGCCAGGGCTTGTGGGGATTGCAGAACATTATTTTTTCTTATTAACCAAGAATGAAGCTACCTTGAAGTTTTGGGGTTACTTATTTTACTGAACAACGATGTAGCGGTAACATCATCCGTCACAGTAATACTCAGCCTGACGCAATCAGATAAGGAAAGACCGTCAGGGCGTTGCAGTGGGGGCCAGCGGTGGAGGCCCACAGACAAACACACTTCTCTACTAGCTATTGACCGATGCTAGAGCGAGATATAAATTATTTAAGGA
The DNA here is from genome assembly GCA_000499725.1 of Eimeria brunetti. Lineage (NCBI taxonomy): Eukaryota > Apicomplexa > Conoidasida > Eucoccidiorida > Eimeriidae > Eimeria > Eimeria brunetti. The sequence continues at coordinate 46,747 of HG711751.1, forward strand.
TGAAGTTTATCACCATATGCTACAAACCGGGCTCAAGACTAAAGAGGGTCTGAGCATTCTCTCATTAACAATCCCCATGGCCTGCAGTCCCTCTACTTGTCCTAGCTCTTGATAACCCATCGTGTGAGGGGAATCAAGACCTCGACTTTAAATTACTAAGTGACTTCTGACTGCGTTTGTGTTAACGTTGGTATCACAAGCCGCAGGGCAAGGCTGGTCTTTGTTGCCCACTGGTGATAGAGAGGTCCGTTCCCGGGGGCCCTGAGATCTCCAGACCCAAACTCTCCTTTGTTGGCAAGCAAAGAGAAGTTTCTCACGGCAGCTGCCTTGCATGCGTTGCAGCTAGCCCTCTTTGCTGTCTAAGCAAGCCCCCCCTCTGCATGCATTTGCGCTGCAGCCAGACGTTTAACTTCCCTTGGCCTTCAGTAGACAGCTGGCAGGCTGGTAGAAAAACAAATCTTAACAGCTTCAAGAGTGCCATGCTACCGTGCAAAAGGGAATCTGAGCTGCTGGTAATTCACTTTTGTCTGTTTAGTCCATAATTTGGGTGGGCTCTCGAAGTTTAAATCCGCATATATAGTCTATATTTCATGCCTAAACCCTAAACCCTAAGCCCTAAACCCTGAAATTATTGGGAATAAAGCAAGAGAAACGGTGGCTGTCACCTGCACTTGCAATTTGCACGGCGTTGCCAACTGGGGTTTTTAATCCTTTTCCTTTGGCCGATTGATTGATCCTTTTGTTTAAAGAAATGTATTTAATTATTTTCCACTTTTATAAATAACTTTAATTGCTCTAAAATAAATGTTTTTCGAGAGGCGCATGAACGTGCCGTTGATTGGTGGTGACAGCAGACCAGCAGCGAGAGAAGACCAGCAAGAAAACAGGCAGCCAACGCAGAAAGAAAAGCTACCACTTCTTCAGATGAAAAATAAAACAAAGAAATAATTTAAATAGTAATAATACAGAAGAATCCGTGCTTTGAATTTGAAGGGGTGAAGGAAGCAAGAAAAAACATTGATGGTTCAGGTGTATATGCAGCTGGTCTGTCGCTGTGTTGATCGCTGCGGTGGAGCGTCGCATAATAAAAAAAATGGAAAAAAAGGAAAATAAAAGTTTGGAAATGATTAATATTTGTTTATTTATTATTTTATTCTATTTTAGTCTTTCTTTTTCCCCTGTTTCTCCTCGCAGCCTTATAACCCCCCTCTTCCACCCCCCAGCCACTGACGCTCGCCCAGTTTATTTCTATGGCTTCATCAACAATGAACATTATCAGCATTATACCCCAGGATCAAGAGCTATAACCTCTGTAATCATTTGAAAGCAAATTAAATATATTTTATTTTATTTTTGCTGTTTTATTTTCAAAAAATAATATATTTTTTTATTTTTCAACTTTCTACCAGGGCAAAGCCGTTCGCCTCCTCTGCCCACCAGGCAGTACAGTGCAGCCCACCCGCGCCTCCTTCGGAACCCCCATAGTAAATCGTAAGTAAAAAAATTGTAATAAAAATAATATTATAAATAATATTATAAATAGTAATATAAATGGGAATATAAATAGGAATATAAACAAATGGTAGTATAAATTGCTGTGTATATACCGATATCAGTCAGTGGTAGTGAAATTATTAATAGAAATAGTAATATACATAGTAATACAAATCCTTGTATAAATACTAGTAATAATAGTAATATAAATTTCAATAGCAATATATATAGCAGTACAAATAGGAATACAAATAGTAATAGAAACAGGAATATAAATAGACACATAAATGCGAGTAGTAATACAAATAGTAGAATAAGTAGTAATATCAATAGTAACTTGAATAGCAATATCAGTAGTAATATAAATAGTAATATAGATACTAGTATAAGAAGTAATATAAACATATGTGCTTGTGCACTATTAGAACTAGCATTGTATTTATATATACATAACTCTACGTATAATTGTAGAATTAAGTAAGAGCAAAATGACTACTATGGTGGTGAGTATAAAATGTTATTGTAGTGTTTTTCTTGGAATCGACTGAGTATAATTATAACTATAATTACACTTAAACGCGGATTAAATATAATAATTACAATTAAAGAAAAATAATAATTTTAATTCTAAGCATATTCACTACAGCACTAATTGCAATTATTAATCGCAAGAAAATCAATATAATAATAACTGTACATACTTTAAATCAAGTATACTTAATGCTCATAACTGTGACTTCTTTCTAACGAATTAGTAATATTCCTTATTACAATAATTATAATTGTAATTAAAATAATTAATTAATTAAAACTATAAAATAATTAAAATAATGATAATATATATAATTCATACTGTTATATTATAATTATTACTAATAATCCAATTATCAATCGCCTAGTAGTATTACATGAATCAGAGTTAGAATGTACTATTAGTAGTATATGATACTAATGTAATAATATATTATTCCTTTTCATAGAGAACAATCGTATATAAAATAATATTATTATATATAATAGTATGATAATAATTATTATATATTACAATATTATACAATATAATGTTTTTAAACCATGAGATCCAATAATTACAAATATTTAATATAACATTATTAAGTATAATAATACTATTCTTAACAATAACAGATGCAGTAAAATAAAATACTAAAATAAATATCTAGCAAGAAATAAATTAAATTTATTTAGCTCCAAGAAAATGGAAAGAAGGGAAATGTAATTTTGCAACAAGTTTGGCCCTCGCGAGGACTGAGTGTAAAAACAAACAAATATGCGAGGTTTGTATTTTATTTATATTTATATTTATGTTTACATTTATATTTATATTTACATTTATATTAATATTTATATTTATATTTATATTTATATTTATATTTATATTTACATTTATATTTATATTTATATTTATAT
>HG711755.1:980-13821 GCA_000499725.1 Eimeria brunetti
TCGAGCGCTCAGACCCTCTTTAGTCCTGAGCCCGCTTCGTAGCATATGGTGATAAACTTCATCCTTAAGTAACTTATATTACGCTCTAGCATCGGTCAATAGCCAGTAGAGGTATGGATGTGTCTGTATGCCTCCACAGTTGGTCCCCACTGCGACGCCCTGACGTTCTTTCCTTATCTGATTGCGTCAGGCTGAGCAATACTGTGCCGGATGATGTTACCGCTACATCGTTGTTCAGTAAAATAAGTTACCTCAAAACTTCAAAATAGTTTCATTATTGGTTAATAAGAAAAGGGGATGTTCTGCTGTCCCCACACGCCCTGGCAAGGCGGCCCCACGTGCTGGGGCTGGGGCTGGGAAGGGGACAGTCCAGCATGTTTCACCACTTTTTGTTACACTTGCAAGGATACTCTCACTGAGGGTCCAACACAATTACATCTAATACTTATTAACCATGAGACCTACTGAAAACTTACTTAATAAGTGTCAACCCACATGCCCTTAGAAGTTTAACACAATTCTTATGAACACAATGAGCACGGCAAACAGTGAGGTTAGCATTGTGCCGTGATTGTAGTGAGTGTTCACTACACTGACCTCTTGCGACACGAGATGTAGGGAGCACTCCACCGCCTATAGCCTCCACCCTCAGTTCGCTCTGACTCCTACTCTTCTTTCACGATCATGCTTTAGCGGGCGATTTAGCTGGGCACGGGGCGGTCAATACAACAGCGGAACGAATCGGAGGGTCCTTTGGGGAAACTAGAGTGCGCCCGTTAGCCCGCGCTGCTGTCCGAAGTGCTAGCAGCAGGAGCGGCGGAACACACTCCGGTCCGGACTCTAGAGGAGAGTTTTGATTCCAGAGCGGGCGTGTTCGGGATTCTCAGTGGATTTCTTAGTGGATCTACAATCCGTTAGAGGAAGGGATAGCATAGCCGCCGCGCATTGGACGAGCGAGTACGCGCCATGCAAACCAATTTCTAGGACAGTGGCAGGAGAAAGAGTTGTGTAATTGTTCATTAATCATCTCTGAAAGCTCAACTATTTTCAGAAAGGCACTATTGCTGGCAGACATCCTAAGTTTGTTAGTGCTTTCTGGGGCCAATTCATGAACCGGCCTAACATGACTACAGCCAACCACTAAAAGCGGCATCTGCACGTTCGTGCAGTACTTGTGGCTCTATGCCCAGAAGAATTCATAAACGTGGAAACGTTTCCTCCCGTGTGCGGAATGGGTTTACGACACAACCGAGCTCTTTTCGAGCCACTGCTCTCAGGCATCACTCGAAGAGCACTTATTTGGCCTGACGATCGATATGGTTGCTGGAAAGCCAATCCCGTATGCTGAAAGGCTGTGTTCACACGCATTTAGTAGCAGGGAGGGAATGCAAGCGGAGAACTCGGGAATGCCAAGCCAGAAACTATGACAAATGACAATGAGCTGTCACTTTCAGCGAAAATGACTTAACCTTGATGGATTGATGGCACACCGGCCGAAGCGCGAAGAGGGCTAAGCAGCCCAAGAAGTCCGCCACGCGTTGGGCAGGACCCATTGCTGTTCGTCGGGATGTTAATGCACTGGCCTACTAATTGCTTACTTACCATCAACGTAGTGACGCCACCATACCGTTAATGGTGCTTTGCTAGAAAGGTCTTGAGGATCACCGAAATTCGCTCGCACTGTGAACACAAGGAAGCCGCAACTTCACAAAGGGAGGGAACCACTGACCGAGACTACGGTTCTGGAGAAGCGTGTATCATCATGCAGAGAATTCAGAGGATACGCGGATAGTATGTTCAATGGCTAGAAAACACCAACCTGAATAATTCTCGGAGCAGCGTTTACGGGAAACAATCTCTTAAGGGCACCCGTGGGCGCTCGTCAACAAGCCGGAGGACAATACGGTAGACAGCATAATGCATCTGACGTGTCGCTTAACGCACCTTCAGTGGACGCGCATGCCTTCGGGAAAGCTCAGCGGGGTACGCAGCCGAAGAAGTCCGTTACTCAACGCATCACCATGGGTTGAATAGGCGCCTTTGGTATTTGTTACCGTGTACGTGTGCTGGTCTGCACTGCGGGCTTTCATAAATTTTGTTTTGGAATACCAACATTCATTGTATGGTGGAGACGTTGCTCTACCACCAGTGTTGGTTTTCGGAAACGGTTTCGGGGGTCACCAAACCTTTTTAGAAGACCATCCATCCGCAAAACAGCAGTAGCATCACTATGAGAAGCCACATATGGAGAGGACTGCGACCCGGGACATACATGTAGCTGCCTGTAACGGGTGGCAGAGGCACAAAAGAGCGACATATTACGTTGAATGGGCAAGGGCCTGACACCCGAACGGATGTTTGAGGGTCAGTTGGGTGACGCAGTGCCGCAGGGGCCTCTGCGGCCAATTCTTGACCCACTTGTAGCCACAGCCCGCGCGCATGCGGGGCGCAGCTTAAGTTTGGGTATTCTGTAATTATTCGGTAGCCGATGTTGTGTCACGAGCCAAGATACTCTGTTTTTCTTCTTCTCTGTGTCTCAGTAACCAACTGTTCTCACAGAGGCAGAAACAAGTACGGACACAAACAGGGACACGTGCGCCTACATAAACAAAGCCAGAGACACCTGAAACGCAAACAAACGAATATGCGGAGAAGGACACGAAGGAAGAGAAAAAGACAAAAGAGCTGCAGTGCTTCCGTTGCCGCTACACCCCAAACCCATGAACGCAGTACAAACGTAACAAGTATTACACGTTATATAGATCAAACAAGCCTCACACTTCACACTGTAACAGCTGTTTTACCTGTGTCTCTTCCATCGTGGCCGTCTTGGTGTATTTGTGTGTTTACGTTTTAGATGTCTGCGTCTCTGTGGTGCGTACGTGCCTCTGCTTGTGTCCTTGTTTGTTTGCCTTCGCCCGTCTGTGTTGTCGTTGCTTTGTGTAATTGTATATTTGCCTGTTTTCGCTTTCGTTTCTGGTGCCGTTTCTTTCTCCTTCTTGCGTTCAATACCTCAGCCTGCCGTTGCTTCTGCTGACGCCATGCCCTTGCCAAGCTGTCCGCTCTGCTGGTTGCAGGTAGCACAAACTCTGCCTTTAGATCGTCAGGTTTGTGCATTAGCACCGCTGCAGCGAAGGAGGTTGCAACTCGAGCAGCAGCAGATACAACACCAGCACCAGCATTTCACAAGGAAATGCAGCATTAATGCGGATACCGAAGCAGGAAAAGGCTTCAGCACGAATATTTGCAATGCATCATGCAGCTGCTGCCCCTGGTTTCGTGGGTTCCGATGAACACGTAGCGGGAGCAGCAGCAACAGCAACAGCAGCAGCACCGAGTGCAGTCTCACAGCCTGGCAGTAGCCATGGAGCAGGACTGCCTGCTATAACAGCTAAGATATTGTCGTTGCTGCTGGCGCAGATAGAGCTGCTGGTAATCCAGCACCACCTGGGCATTTAGTCTGCGCCGTAGCTTGTGCCCATCTCACTTAAGGAGCAGCAGCCTGCCAGGTGCCACGTGATTGTTTACCGCATGACAGCGACACTTCTCCATCGTCATCTTCGTTGACGGTATGTAAGCGCTGCCAGAGCAGAGTGAGAGAGAGACCGCCCCTAGGTATAAAGGGTTTGCCATTTAGCCCCCACCTGTTATATGTAAATGGAGCGTTAGCCTGCGACCCCCTGGGCTTCGGCTGGGCGCTCCTTTGGGGCGCCAAGGGGGTCCCTGGAAATGCAGTTAACAGTACAACAAAGGCCGAGATAATAATTAACATTGCTGAATCTATATGCGTTTGGGAGTTCAACTGATGCTGTAGTGGTGAGGTTTTGAACGCCAATACGCTTAACCTAGACACGAAGCCCTACATTCTAACCCTGCACTAAAGCAGTAGCGGGTTTAGCCTCAAAACCTCAATAAGCTCTGAAGCCAGATGGCTGTGCTGCCTCTTGCGGCTTTGCACGAGAGTGTTAGTGCCGCTAAAGCCTAGACCCTCGCCGTGGTAGCCCTTAAACCCTAAAAACCCTTTTGCGCCTAAACATAAAGGAGACAAGTGAGACAGAAGACACACAAGAGCGAAAACAAACAGAAGGCGTCGCATGTGACGAAGGCAAATGGGAAGGAAAAGTGCAATTTCATCATCTTGTTGTCTATGAGCAGACAAATCTCATAGAAGATCTTTTGTGCACTGTATTTCTTTTCGTGTCTACAGAAACGTAAAGCAACAAACAAGGGAACAAACAAACGACTCCATTAGACAATAAAACAAAAGAGCAAACAGAAAACAAACCGCCCGGACAATCTGCGGCAAGAACAGAACAGCCAGCAAGCACATCACTGCACTTAACAACAGCAGCAAACTAAGAGGCAACGGAAGCACCTCAAACTTTACGTGTAAGACTTAAGTGCCTCCTTCGCTGACTATATAAGCGTTGTCTATATACACTAAAGGCTGCAGCATCATAGCGTTGTAATACCTTGCAAACGGGGGAGCAAAACGGAAAAAGCCAAACCAAAACAAAGCGACAGAAACAAAGAAAAAGCAAGGCAAGAGACCAAAATTGTATCCACCGTCTGCCACACTGAAGATTAATGCACAAGTACCGCAGTAGAAACAGCAGCGGATGCTTCCAGTTTTGGACTTTGCATACTCGTATGAAGAGCGAATTAGTGTTCATACAAATAAAAATACAAATATTTGACTATGATTAACGGAAAACGCATTTTACGAGAAAATGCACCAAAGGGGGCTCCAACGCTCCCCGCATAAAAACCCGATGCCAGTTATTCACCTTTATTATTCCAGCTGCTGTGGCAGCGGCTGCTGGTGTATTTTCTTTCCCTTCAGATTTTCATAATTTGCTGTTGTCCCTAGAGGGAGGAGGAGGCAGCAGTCAAAACCCCAAAGCCACCCAAGTATCAGCCAGGTAGACAACTGCCAGACAAATCGATTACACCTGATTCATTAATCATCAAATTAGCTAATCAAAGAAATAGTTGGTGAGTTATTTAGTTTTAATAAGGGGCCCTCAGGGCCCTAAAACCCGCTAACGCTCCTTGCACAAACCTTCGAATTGAACAATCTTTGCATTTTGCCCCCGTTTCTAGCCCTTACGAGTGCTACGGTTAGAAAGGAGAGAGCGGGAGTATAAATAATCAAACATTCCATTACTGCATTACATATAACGGAGAATCTAATTATTATATACGCATATTAAAATACATATTAACATACCCAATGTATGTAAACTAAAATATGCATACACACGGGTATATAATGGACATCAGGCCTATCTCCTACAACTATCGGTGGAGCGTGGACGGACAAATTATGTTGCTGCTGCTGCAACAAGACACAACTGCATTTGGCCCCTTGTTTTAATAAACGCTCCCTCGATACAAAATTCAAGCAAAGAGCCATCACGGGGCCTCCACCTCCTCTTCCTGCTGCCGCTGTATTCGTTGCCGCTCCCGCCGTTTCCGTCCGCGATGCAGGTCCTGCTGCATTTTTTGCAGTTGCCGTTGAAGTCGCCGTGCTTGCTGCTGCATTCGCCGCACTTGCTGGTCCGTTTTCTGCACTTTCCGTTGCACTTGCTGCTGCTCTTGCTGCCGCTCTTGCTGCTCCGTTTTCTGCATTTGCCGCTGCACTAGCTGCTGCCCTTGCTGCCGCACTCGCTGCTGCTGTACTACCTGCACTTGTTGCTGCGCTTGTTGCTGCTGCACTTCCTGCTGCTGCACTACCTGTACTTGCTGCTGCATTTCCTGCTGCTGCACTGCCTGCAGTTGTTGCTGCACTTGCTGCTGCACTTGCTGCTGCTGCATTACCTGTCCTTGCTGCTGCTGCACTGCCTGCGTTTGCTGCTCCACTTGCTGCTGCTGCACTACCTGCACTTGCTGCTGCACGTGCTGCCGCTGCACTGCTTGCGTTTGCTGCTCCACTTGCTGCTGCTGCACTACCTGCACTTGCTGCTGCACTTGCTGCTGCACTTCTAGAACCTGCGGCTCCGCTTCCTGCACTTCCTGCTGCACTTGCTGCTGCCCCTCTTGTTGTGCGTGCAGCTGCTGCGCTCGCCGCTGCTGCAGTTCCTGCTGCTGCTGCTGAGCCTGCGCCCGTTGCCACTCTCTATCATCTTCCTGAAACATAGTCCAGGATCCCTTGTTTAGCATGGGAATTGCACGCGTGCACAGAAGAATTTGTTTAAGAGGAACGAGAAAAAGAGGAGGAGGCCTCATCCCTCTTTTATAAAAGCCTAAGGCGCTCTGCACCAGCTGTACTAGCATCAAGTTTCGCTGCGAGGAGCGTCTTCCGGCAGCACAAACAGTGGGCTGTCTGTACACCGGGAGTGCTGCAATTACATCACCCCACCATTCAGCTTTCTTCGCTTTCTCTCCCAACACCTCAGCAGCAGCAAACATGGCATCTGTCACCATCAAAGCTGCCCCTAGATGCCTAACGGCATGTATAGGGCGTATATTGTCTACTGTCGATTTGTCTTGATGCACTGTGTATTCAACTAGGTGCTCGACGCTCTCCAGCAGCTCAAGTAAATCCTTAGAGGTTAAAGGCTCCTCCTTCTTCAGCACATCTTTTATTGCTAATAAGGCATTCATCTCACTCAACGTCCGCTTTCGCTTCAAAGCATTGAATGTTCTCCTAAACCATCGGACTGACGCCGACGGTGAAACAGAAGGCATGCGGAAGAAAGGGTGCTCGCGGAGTTTCGCTTGCTGGTGTTGCTGTAGCTGCTGCACTTGATGTTCTGGGCCAGGCGCCCCTGACGCCGAGTAAAGAAGCAACGAGGGCCTCCCCTGCAAACCCATTGCCACAAAAACAAGACAGAAGGCACAAAGGTCGGGGAATGCAAAGCAGATGAAGAAGGGAATGATGATGACGGAGAAGCAAATGCAAGAGGGGGAGAAGGGAAAAGAGAAGGCAAAAAAGAGTAAAACAAAAGGAAGTCAGCTCTAGTATTGGCATTAGACAAGGTTTCTTCAGTACGAGCTGCAGGTACGTCTGCTGTTTCCACCGCCACCACATGCAGCTCTAAACACTGCATGCATTTGTCTCACTAAGTGTTTGTTTGTTTATCAGCGTTGTTCTGTCTGCTTGTTTATCTGTGACTACATTGGTGGTTTCCCCCTGGTCATTTCTTAGTGGGTTTATTTACGTGTTGTTCCTACTGCAACAGAAATCCCAACCAGCCTCCTTCTGTTTCTCATGCCTCCTTAACCCGTTTGCGCTGGTCTCACCTCATAAGTGACTTCTCGAACGACTAGCACGTAGCCTCCTTCTGTGGTCGATTCACCGGCAGGGAACGTAAACTGTTTCTCGAACTGATAATCTTTCCTTCCCTTGCGCTTTCTTCTTCTTTGCATTTCCTCTATTTCCTTGTTAGTCAGGCGGCCTGGAGGGTTTATTATTAACGCTCCCTGATACGGCAAATTAAAAGGGCCTGCTTGAAGCGAAGGAAGCCCTTGCCCCCCTCTGTTTCGTCTGCTTCTGCTTCTTATTTTCATCTGCGGCTGCACGTTCACCACCAGCGTATCCTGATAACCAGTAGCAGCAGCAGAGGTACCCTCTTCAGCAGTGTCAGTTTCTTCATCATCCTCATCATCCTCATCATCGTCATCATCATCATCATTACCATCGTCACCGCCGTCATCATCATCTTCTTCCTCACTGTCTTCGCTATCTTCATCGGATGTCTCTTCTGCACCTGTTTCTGTTTCTGTTTTTGTCTCTATTTCTATTCCCTCTACTTCTCCCTCTTCCAAAACAGTTTCAACGTCAACATCATCATCTTCAGCAGCAGGGGAAGCAGCAGCAGAGGCAGGATCATCAGTATCATCACTATCCTCTGCATCAGCATAACCATAATCACCAGTATCATCATTACCATCATCATGTGCATCATCATCATCATTATCTGCATCATTATCATTAGTAGCAGCCTCATTACCATTAGAATTATTGTCATCATCATTACCATTGTCATCATCATCATTATCACCATAGTCACCCCCGTCGTCATCATAATCTTCTTCCTCACTGTCTTCGCTATCTTCATCGGAAGTCTCTTCTGCATCTGGTTCTGTTTCTATTCCTGTTTTTGCCTCTATTTCTATTCCCTCTACTTCTCCCTCTTCCATAATAGTTTCAACGTCAATATCATCATTTGCAGCAGCACCGGCAGTAGCAGCAGCAGCGGCAGGATAACCAGTATCATCACTATCCTCTGCATCAGCATAACCAGCATCATCAATATCAGCATAATCATCATCAGCATCATCGTCATCATCAGCATCATCATCATTATTATCAGACTCATTAGCATTACTTTCATCATTATTACCATTGTCATCGTCAGCAGCATCGTGCTCATCGTCGGCATCATTACTATCATTTTCAGCATCATTATCTGCATCATTATGATCATTACTATCATCATCATCATCATCACTATCACTATCATCAGTACCATAACTTTTCTCACCTTCCACTCTGCTTTCGGTATTACCTTCTTCTCCCTCTTTTCCTTTCCCTGTTTCTTCTCCGTTTCCATTACCATGGTCTGCACTATTATTATGACCGTGAATAGGAGGGACAGCAACTGGATGTCCAGCATTGTTGGATTCTTCGATTAAAACCTGCTGCTTCCTCTCCGGCCGCCGCTGCCGCTGCAGCCTCTGCCGCTGCCGCTTCACGCCATCCACGGATTTTGTCCCTAGCGTCGTAGTCAGTTCAGAAAATAACGAACTGAAATATATGTCTTCTTCTATTTCCTCTGAATCGCCATTGCCTTCTGCTAATATCTCCTCAACATACTGCAAAATGCTTACTCGCATATTTTCTGCTGCTGCTGCTACGTCTGCTGCTGCCTCTGCTGTTACTGCTGTTGGTGATGCTGGCTCATACGTTTCAACAGCGGATGACGGCATTAATGAGAAGCTCCCTTCTTCTGTTTGCAGTTCCATTTCCTCTTCTTTCTTTTTCTTCTTTGGCGGTGGCTCATCGCCATCATTATCACCATCGTCCTCTCCAATTTCCTCCATTGCTTTCCTTTTTTCAAATGGACTAAGCCCTAAACGCGTGTGTTCCTCCTTGTATGTGATGGTGCCTGTTGTCACTTGCTCTTGTATATCTTCTCTGCCCTCCCACTCTTCTTCACATTCAAAGAAACTGCCTTCTCCACCGTCTGGTTTCTCCTCTCCTGTCCCCTTCTCCGCTGCTAGTCTTCTTACCGACGGCACCAGCAGCTGCTGCTGCTGCTGCTGTATTCTGAAGGAGAAACATCGAGACACCAGAAAAAGAACAGCAAGGACAGAAGCAAATAGAAGAGCGGGGGCAGCCACACTGCCCCGTCGCCTTCTATACACACCCCATTTGGTGCCCCCCCTTCCTATTCTTTCTCGTTGTTCTCGTCGTATTTGTTGTTGCTTTCTATCTTTCGTTATTCGAAAAGGGGACAACTGCAGCACATCAGAGGCAGCAGCCTCAGTAAGCCTCTCCGGAGAAACGGCAGAGACGGACATGGATTGGAAACGGTACCCTCGTCCTTCGTTTGTCTCTTTGTTTTCTTTTTTTTGTTCACTTCATTTATTTTGTGTGCTGTTTCTCTCGTTCGACTGTGCTAGCCTACAGGAGGAGAGCCCATGGTCAGCACCAAAGATGCTAGCCCTCTATGAGGAGGGGCAGACGAGGCAGGGAGTAAGCTTTAGAGACACAATATAATTGAAGGAGAATACATGGGGAAATAAATGTGAAGACGAAGGAGAAGAAAAGGATCGGAACCTTGGGTGCGGTCTCCTCAGCCGTCAAATGTACAGAAAAATAAGGGGAAACGGGAAGCGACAGTTCCGGTGTTGAACATTTAAATGACATCTGCAGAAGCATGTCTTCCAAATTAAAATTGCTTAAATAGTAAACAAAGCCAATGACTTGCCATCTAAGGATCCGTTGCATGCAGTCCTTCAGCAAGTGCTTCAGAGAAGATCGAGAGTGGCGGTTACACGACAAGAGCCAGCGGCTCAGCATAAAGAGCCCCTTCAAGGCCAATAACGGCCTCCTCCTATTGCCCCCATTGAATTAAACTAAGACATTAAAGAATTCAACGCAAAAAAATGACATGAAATCCACCTGCCTTTCCCTTTTCCGCTCAGCATCGTCTTTAGGGCAACTTAGCCATTGATGTGCGCCAGACGCACCATTGATACGTGGCAATTGAACTGCTCGTCCTTAGAACTCTGACTACTTCACCATCTGTACCATATTACCCCTGGTATTGTTATTTGCAATGTATTATTATTTAACCCCCCTACGCCGTATTTGTCCCTCTCTACTTTACCCAGAAACCCAAGGCTGGCTTCGCAGCGCAGGTGCTCCTATTAGGCCGCTGGAGGCCCACTACTGCGAGCCAAGGAGGGGCCTAGCAGCCCTTTACCACGCCTGGACAGAGGCGGGGCTTGGCTGCGGTTATATTCCAGCCTGCGCTCCAGTGATGCGGGGGCTGAGAGGGGCTCCCAGTTATCAGCGGAGCCAGTCAAAAGAGGGTTAAGCGTGGGCCCCCAAGGCTTATTCAAGAAGGCCCGTGAAAAGGTGCTTGGCAATATACCGGAGGTCGATATTGCAACTTTGCTGAACCTTTTGCCGAACTGACGCTCCAGTGTTGTGGCTTTAAACGACAAGTTGACCAGTTGACCCTGCAAGCTAGACCGTAAATTATAAACCCTGCATTCAAGCTCTCAAAACCTTAACAATAAGCCATAGAGACAGATAGCTGTGCGGCCATTTGGCGCTTTACACAAGAATGCTAGCGCCGCTAAACCCTAGACCATCGCCGCGTTATACGCTAACCTCTAAACCCGCAATGCGCTAAACCCTAAACACGAATAAGATAAGTGAGACAGAAGAGACGAAAGACACGAGGCACAGGAAGAATGGGACAAAGGAGACACAGGAGACAGAGGGGACGCTCCAAATGATTCAATATGGGAGATAGAATGTGGCAAAAACTTGTCTTGCCTCGTCATGCTGCTTGTTTTTTCTGGTTTCTTCAGCAGGTCTTGACTACTGGGTAGTTAGAAAACGAACATGCAGGCAAGCAACTCAATTAGCAACAACGCGCAGAACAACACCGAGCAACAAACACACAAACAAGTAATAAGCAAGTAATAGCAAGTAATAGAAAGCAAACGCAATACCAGAAAGGAGCCAATTGGACAGAACAGTCACACGGACAAACGTACCTTTCCACTCAACAACAAAAGCAAGCAAAACGCGACTTCAAACTAAGTGATATGTTTCTTGCCTCTTTCTGACTAGACGTGCGTAGCCTACATAAACTAAAAGCTGCACCATCATCGCGTTTTGCAAACCGAAGAAACCGGGTATAGCAAGGATAATAAAGGAACTGCAACATAGCAAAAACAAGCCCGCACAATTCCTTGTCTAGCTCTGTACCCCACGCTGAAGCCAAACTTCGAAATAATGAATTTTGTACAGCGGAGGCCTCCCCTGATTCGTTATTTCATACGCATTTACGATTTGCTGTTTGCTCCGCGTAGTAGAAATTAACGTTCGTAAACGAAGAAATACGTACAATTTTCCTGTAGAGTCGGTCAAAAATTTACCTGGCCGACCACGAATTGAGGGGGTCCCTCAATGGGCCATTTTACAAAGCACTGCTGCCAGTGCTGCTGCTGCTGCTGCTGTCTCCCCTCTCCCTGCTGATTGGCGTAATTTGCTGCTGTCTCAAGGGGTTAAAGGAGACAGCAGAAACAATCCCACAAAACAAACAGCATCCGATCGGAGCGATCAACAGACTTATACATTACAAATTAATTAACTAGTGATTCAATCAAGCAAATTCTTCACTAGTTAATTAATGCAATTAAGGGGACAAAACGCTCCCCAATGCTCCCTGCAGAAGCCCTCAGAATTTACAATGTTTCCATTACTACTGCTACAAGGGAAACAGCGGAAATAGATATAATGTAAAATATAGTGATTACTTGATATCTAGCTTTTAATGTGAATACCATATATTTGTATTAGCGCATATAGTAATATATGCATCATGTGTGAAACAAATATACCCACACAAAATAATATTAAGTGAGCCTCAGCTACATCTCTTGCAACTGTCGAGCAGCAGCGGACGAACAAATTATCTTGTTGCTGCTGCTACAACGAGAGGTAATTGCCTTTGGATTTGCTGTTCAGTCACTACTCCCTCGGCTACAAACCAAGCCACGAGCCATCATGGCTCCTCTTCCTCTTCTGTGTGCCCCTGCTGCTTTCTCCGCGTTCGCCGCAGACGTGGTGCGCTCTCCTGCTGCTGCTGCATCCTCGTGAGTCGCCGCTCCATTCGCTGCACTCTCTGCTGCAAACGCTGGACTCGCCGCCGCGCTTTCTTCTGCGCTTGCTGCTCCTTCTGCTGCTCCACTTGCTGCTTCTTGTTCCGCTGCACTGGCTGTTTCTGCGGCTGCTGCACTGGCTGCTTTCGCGGCTGCTGTTGACCTTGCTGCTTCTGCGGCTGCTGTTGACCTTGCTGTTTCTGCGGCTGCCGTTGACCTTGCTGCTTCTGCGGCTGCTGTTGACCTTGCTGCTTCTGCGGCCGCTGCACTGGCTGCTTCGGCGGCTGCTGTTGTCCTTGCTGCTTCTGCGGCCGCTGCACTGGCTGCTTCTGCAGCTGCTGTTGACCTTGCTGCTGAACTTGGTGCTGCCCTTGCCGCTTTCGCGGCTGCTGTTGACATTGCTGCTTCTGCAGCTGCTGTTGACCTTGCTGCTCCTGCGGCTGCTGTTGGCCTTGTTGCTTCTGCGGCTGCTGCACTGGCTGCTTCTGCG
>HG711755.1:13883-25072 GCA_000499725.1 Eimeria brunetti
GTTGACCTTGCTGCTGAACTTGCTGCTGCCCTTGCTGCTTTCGCGGCTGCTGTTGACCTTGCTGCTTCTGCGGCTGCTGCACTGGCTGCTTCTGCGGTTGCTGCACTTGTTGCTTCTGCGGCTGCTGTTGACCTTGTTGCTGAAGTTGCTGCTGCGCTTGCTGTAGCTCCCGTTGCTGTCCCTGCAGTTTTTGCGCGCGCCGCTGCTGCCGCTCGTGCTCTTCCAGTCGCCATTCATCATCATCAGCTTCGAATCTGGCCCAGGGCCCTCTTCTTAGTGTGGGTAATGATGGAGTGCAGAGAATAATCTGTTTAAGAGGAACAAGCAACTGGGCAGGGGGCCTTTTCCCCTTTCTATAAAACTGTAAGGCGCTCTGCAGCAGCTGCCCGATAATCAGGTTCCGCTGGGCAGCGCCCCTTGTTGCAGCATTAATCTTGGGGTGTCTGTACACCGGAATTGCATTAACTGCGTGTTTCCACCATTCTCCTTTTCTTGCTTTGTCGCCTAACACCTCAGCAGCACAATACATGGCGTCCGTCAGCAGCAAGGCTATGCTTTGCTTCTCAGTGATAAATTTAGGGCTCAGCATGTCGACTGTCTCCGGCTTCAGGTGGATAATATGTTCGACTAGCAGCTCTAGGTTTTCCATCAGGCTCAGTAAATCATTAGAGGTTAGCGGCTGTTGCTTCTTTAGTATGTTCTTGATTGCTAGTAAGGCATTCGTCTCACTCAACGTCCGCCGCCTGAGCAACTCCCACTTTTTCATCTGGAGCGGCCGGACTGAGGCATCGGCGGATACGGAAGGAAGGCGGAAGAAGGGGTGGGACCGTAAGTCTGGTCTCGGCTGCCCTTGTGGGGGCGCTGCTGCCTCTTCTGTTGCTGCTGCTTCTGCTCCTTCTGGAGACATGGGAAGAGGCACCGAAAAAAGAAGTAGCGCCGGCTTTTCCTACCAACACGTCGACAGAGAACACAAGCTGATGAGGTGTACACACGCTGCAACATGCTGTTGCGGAAGAAGAGGATGGTGGAGGAGGAAGAGGGGAAAAACCAAGAGAAGAAAAGTAACGGGAGCAGAAGAATAATTAGTGTTGGACAATGTTTAGTACCGGGCAGGTGCACATTCGTCTGTTGCTTACACCTGTCCCCTCCACCCCATGTAAATCTAAACAGTGCATGTTTGTGTATTTGTCTGCGTGCTTGTGTATATCTATTTGTCCCTTTGTTCACTCGTTTGTCCCTATTTGTCTACGTTTTTCTCATTTCTACGCTTCAACTCCTTTTGGCTGTCTCCCTTTTGGTTGTCTGTTTGTCTCACCTGAAACTGCAGCTTCCTACAGACGATCTTGTAAGCCCCCCCCTCTTCGGGATTGCCTAATACGTAGACCAGCTCTGTTTGAACTGTTCTTTTCGTAAGAGTTAGTCTTCTGTTTACTTCTGTTTCTTGTTCTTCGGTCAGACGGCCTAAAGGGTTTACAAGTAGCATCCCTGCAGGAGGCAAAGGTGAAGCTGCTGCAGCTGCATTTCTTCTGTCGCTGCTTCCGCTCCCTTGCCGCTGCTGCTGCTGCGATGAAGGACCCTCATCCCCAGTATCACTGTCAGAATCTTCGTCATCACTTTCATCGTCATCATCATCATCATCATCAGTGTCATCTGTTTCTGTTCCCGCTTCTGCTTCTTTTTCTGTTTCTTTTTCCACAACACGATGCTCTGTACGTTTTCCTCTAGACATATTTTCCTGTTTAGAGCCCCCATCCTTAGTACTATCCTTGTCTATACTCCCTTTTGCGTCTTTGTTATCACTGCTTCTGGAAGCAGCGGGGGAAATTGTTTCAGTAGCTACTGAAGGCCTAGCACTGACAAAACGATCCATGCGGGGCCTCGGACTTTTATTTTGCTGTTGTCCTTCATCTCTTATATGCATTCCCCCTCCTGCTTCTAACTCCATTAAAAATTCACTGTAATATGGCCCTCCTTTCTGTGTTTCATCATCATTGCCTTCTGCCAATATTTCTTCAACGTACTTCAAAATGTCTTGCCGCATCGCTTCTGCTGCTGCTACTTTTGTTGTTGTTGTAGCTGGTGCTGCTACGTCTACTAGTTTCGTTGCCTCTGCTCCTGCATCCGCTTCAGCAAGAACAGGAGACAATACAGATAAGGCCCCATAATCTAGCGGTCCTTCGTCGTTCATTCTCTTCATCTTCTTTGGTGGCTCACCGTCATCATCGTCATCTTTTTCACTACTACTTTCTCCGTTTTCTGGCTCCAATGCTTGCAGAGAGAGAAAAATATCCGAAGGGTTGACTGTATCCCTTTCTGGACCGGTGCTCGTTCTTGTTTGCTGCTGCGTTTCTTCTGTGCCTTCACATACCTGCTGCAAGAAGCTGCTCTCACCCCCGTCCCCATCGTCCTTCTCTTCTGTCCCTTTCGCCGCCGCTAATATTCTTGTTGCAGGTTGTTGCCCCTGCAGCAGCTGCTGCTGCTGCTGCCTGCTTAGAAAAGAGCATCGGGATACGAGGAAAAGAACAGCCAAGACAGTAACAATGACGAGATATGGTATAGCAACCCCGGCTTTTCTTCGCCTAAATAAACCCCGCCTTGTATCTTCTCCTCCCCCTAGTCCTTGTTCTTGTTGTACTTTCAAATTTTGCTTTCTTTTTGTTGTTAAAGAGGGTGACAAGAATAAGCCCGAGGCAAGACCCTCATTGAATCGGTCTGGGGGAGGAGGAGGGACAGACATCGATTGTGAACCGACTGAAAGCAGTTAACAGGCAAGGAAAGAAACTAATACCCCTGATTATATTCGCTTTTATTTTTTTCACACGATGATTTTCTTCTTCTTCGATGATTTCTTATTCCAACATCCCCGTTTGCTTGTGCTAGCCAGCAACGAGCAAGACAGCCACGGACCAGTGCAGACGGCAACCTCCTCCAGGAAATAAAAGAAGAAAAGGCAAACTCAGAAGGCTTTAATATGTTATTTAAAGGAAAAAAAAGCGGACTAACTCTGAAGGCAAGTGAGTAAAAAAGCTGACACTCAGCTGCTACCCCCTCCAGCAAGCAACAAAGCGGAAAGCAATAGGGGAACAAGAGACACACTTCTTGATCCTTAATCGTTAAATAGTATCTACGGGAACAATCTCATTGCTACAATATTATAGTATATGGAGAACGCATTCTCTATGGCCGTTGCATGCAGTCCCTGCACGGAGTGGTCGGGTGGTCGGGGTTGGACTTTGCTCTGAATACAAGTGATGAGCCAACAAATTCACTGCTGATGTTTCTGATCTTCTGCTGCTAGACAAAGAAACAAAGCCAAGAACAAATTATCTTTTTATTTCCTGTATGCTGCAAACTGCGACGAGGGTTCTTGACCCTCTACAAGAACCGTCGTGAGTTGCTATGGAATCGACGCTCCGCAAACAGCTTTAGAAAGGCGACGGGCCTGCCAGCTGTTCCCAGCTCCCTTAAGGCACAACATCCTAAGGACTTGAGACCGGTGAGAGTTGAATTGTGTATGGGATCTCGGTGACTACCTCTACATGTTGGCACACTGACTATGCATTGCCATGAGCGTGCCCGTGCATTGTCTCACCGCGGGGGGCTTGTTTGTGATTGCATATTAATCCACCTTAGGCACTAGTTACGGCAAGGTGTTTTGCAAACCATCTCAGGCTGCCTCATCTCGCACCAGGCCCAGGTTCGTCCGCCGGTGTAGCTAAGGGGCTTGCGGCTAGACGGGAGGGCAGTTGCCTTTTGGAACATTTTGCAGAATCTTTTCTCAAATATTCTGAGTCGGTTCAATGCCCACGATGGTCCTTCAATAGGCTCAAGGACTCTCGTTACAGACGGTGTCATATGGGTTGCAACGCACCTTGCAGCAGGTGGTGCTAGAGACTCGTATATATATATTCACAATTACAGGTGGTGCTATAGACTCGTATATATATTCACAATGAAGATTCAGTACTGCATGCAGTAGAATGAAAAGCCACCTGCAAACGCTTACGTCGCAGTCTGTAGCTGGCGTCCTGTACCACAGGAGGCTAGCTACAGATGACCAAAGGAGCGCATGCCCTGATATGAGCCAGTGCATACAGCATGTGCCCCCCCTCCCGTCCCCTACAAACTGCACCCATGGAGGCCTGCGAGGACTAAGTCCAGCTGAGTGGGAGGTTCAAGGCGGACTTTACGGAGCTGCCACTGCAACCAATAGGAGGCTCGATGCCTGCTGCTTTCGGTGCCCGCTAGGGACTGTGCAGCTATTTCCTGTTCAACTCCGTTAAATCGCTGCATTTTCCCTTTACCACACTTCATTGCTGCTGTCGGCGAAAATGACTGGTGCTGGGGTCGCTGCCGACAACGGCGGCCCTGGCAAGAGCAAAGGAACCAAGGGAGCTAAACAGAAAAACCAGTTACTATTAGGCAGGCAAAATTCAGGGAAAATAGCGGAAATTCGTCGCAGTAGGAAGTTAGTTCAGCTTGAGGCATTGGACGCAGGAGGGCCTGTTGCTGCTGTCCCTGGCAACCTCCTGTGCTGCTGCTCGCAGAGCGAGCTTTTGCGCGGTGTATTCCGGCAGCTGTCTTGAATGCGATACCTCGCGCAGTTGCTGCTGCTGCAACTTCTGCCGCTGGTAGTTTTGCTTCAGATAGTGTTGCTGCCGCCACTCCCGTTGCCGCTGTGGCAGGTACTACTGCTGTTCCTGCAGCAACTAGTGTTGCTGACGCTGTTGCTGTTCGTAGTGAGTTTTCATTACAACCAGGCCAGCAATGCCAACGTGGCAGTTTGGCATTGATCGTTGCGCTGGTATGTATTTTGTTAGCGCATTTAGACGGATGTACGTGCAGGCTGCCACTTAGTGGGCAAGTACTCGAGAAATGCGTAAAATATTGGATTTAAAAAGTGGAGTTTTTATTTGACTGCATATGCGGATGTTGTGGTCTGTATCCAGCGCAAAGGTATGTCGCAACTAACGCCAGGCTGTTTTCGCCTTCTTAGGCTCAGCCCCTTGGTTGGCAGTGTCAGGATGAGCGAAGACCCAGTGTGAACTATTCTTCCCCGGACAAAACAATGAAATTTCCATTACTATTTGTGGTTTCTGTTTTATTCGCTGCAATAGGTGTGTTGGTTGAGCCCTATGAAGTCTGGAAGACAGGAGTTGGTTGCCGGCCTGAGATACTGTGCAGTGGAGACCTACTGAGGTAACTCAGACGGAAGTACCACCTAAATTGACTGCTATTTAGTACGGGTTTATGAGCGTGCACGTTCGTCCAAATGAAGTTCGTTCTGAAGCTGGGCCTGGAGGGAAGCGGGACTGAACGCCCGCTCAATCAGCAGCTTTTTTTTCTCCGCAGTTCAACCATTTGTCCCAGTCCGGTGCCAGTCCACCATGCAAAGGCGCTCGAGACCTTGCCTGAAGTAATTAGAGCTATGCTAGTTTCTGTTTTTGTTGTGGGCACAGGCCGCGGTGCGGAAGGTACTGTTAGGGGCACCCACTGGCGACGATGGAGTCCACTGCCAGACAGCCCTGAGACCCGTCCCGTCATGTCCCTAAATCCCCTTTGGTTGCGTTCAAAGGGACCTACAAAAGCTTTCTTTTGTTTGTGCATGGCAACAATCTGGAGTTTTGGGCCCTAGGGATATGATGACCTTCGGGAACTGACCCCCTCTCACCAGCGGGTGCCTTACACAGTCACGCGGCTTGTGTCCCCAACGACAACACAAACGCAGACGGTACCCGCTAATAAGTTTCAGGTAAGTTCTCGAGCCCCCTCACACGATGGGGTAACAAGGGACTAAGACGAATGGAAGGACTGCGGGTCAGTGAAAGCTACTCGTGAGCGCGGGCCAGGCCTTGCTGTAGAATATATTAAGAAATACAGCTATCCCTTCAAAACACTACCTCTTTAATCAGAGACTGGCTAAGAGCCATAGTCATCTGTTGGTCCCCGTCCTACATCTCCACTGCAAGCGTCCCGACGAGCAACCCCTGTCGCCCTGCCCAAAGTAAACAAATACTGAGGCCCAGCAGGTTTAAGGCACATGCTCATTCAGTATATAAAACAAAACAAAGTTTCAAGATTGTTTCCCGTTCTTTCTGCAGAGGGAAGAATGTTCTGTTTTCCCCACGCGTCCCCGCACAACGGCCTAAAGGTCTGGGACTGGGAAGAGGGGACGGTGTAGCATATGTAGCAGCATCTTGTTGCTCTGCCACGATACCCTGACTTAAAGTCAAACCATATGTATCTCTTAGTATTTAATAGCTGGGGAAATTATTGAATACCTACTCAATAGGTGACAGCCAACGATGATATCCGCGCACGTTTAGACGTCTCTGACGAATGCACCGAGCACTGCAAACTGCTAGGTTAGCACTGCTGCCGTTATTGTATTGAAAAGTCACTACAGGAAGTTTTTCACAATCTGGATAAGCTAGGGCAACGTGAACTCCTGGCATACTAGTAGCCGCCATCGTGGCGTCTACCCGTCCAGTGATACTAATACTAGTTGTGAATATCCCGGTGCGTTTTGAAGATGGAAACATAAGGCGACGGGTGCAGAGAACACCTGCACCGCCTTTGCAAGGCTGCACCTATCACATATGGTTGGTCGGCAAATGCGAAGGCATTCTTCCTAAGTTTTTCTTCATGGAAAAGCATTTCCCGCCGAATGCGTTGCAGAAACCGAGCTTCATTCCGCTCGGCGACGCCTCCGAAAATTTGCCGCCCCTCCAATATACGTATGATTGTGAACAATCTAGATTGTGTAGCCACAGGGATATCCCTTCGGACTTGACTTTTAGCCACCCTGGGCCTAAGGCAATACATTTTGTCTGCACTGTTTATGTCTGCAACAACGTTTAAAACTTCCTAACATGTTCAATAGAAAGGCCTGGAAAGAAGAGGGACTGAAAGCGTGCTTATCAGCAGCTTTCTGTTTGCCCGCATTTTCGTTTTTGTTAGTGCCTTGCCGCTGTGCTGTGCAGGTTGGCTCGGGGAGTCACCTAAGCTTACTAGCGACTGTTAATGACTTTGGTCTTGTCTTTGGGAGCGCAGGTCACGGAGAGGAAGATACTATTTAGTACACAGACGGCTGAAGGTAATTTGCTGTTCCCTCGGGCACTTAGATCCTTAGGACCCCAACCTCTCCAAGTGGCATGTAAAGGGGAATTTCGCCCATAAACCGTTCCTATCAAGCTCCCGTTGTTCGGCTGCTTAGCTTGTGCACGGTTTAGTGTGAGCTGCAACATGCAGCAGGGTTGCAAAAGGTTTATTTAAGAAGGGCTTCGTGAATGTGACGTTCAGACGCTTTTCCTGGACAGCCTCCTATTGTAGAGCGGCTAGCCGTGCTAGCTGCTCTATTTTTTCCACTTGCGTATCGGTGCAGCTACTGCTAATTTCTTTCCTATTCCGAAGCTGCATGGTGTATTCTTCGGAATACTGGGCTAACCCTAAATCACGTCCCACGAGGTGCTGAGCTTTCGGGCTCACAGGCCCAAATCACTGGTTCGCGGGCCATATGCACTGGCTGTCTGCTGGGCCCATCTCTTTCTCCCGTCTTTAAGAGTACCATTTTTAAGCTTTAATCTTGAGCTGCAGCTCCACTCGCCATATTGGATGCTGCATGCTCTTTGGTAAGTTGGGGCCTATCTCACGTCTTGCTTTCCGCCTGGTTCGGGAAACTAGGCAGCGTATCAATTGTCTACAGTTTTATTGCATTAACGAAAAGGGGGCTTGGCTGTGTTTGCATATGTTGCTGCTTTGCACTTGTTGCGGCAACATATGTTGCAGCCCATCGCAGCCTGCCCCTTCTTCCATCAGCACCCAACCTTTAGACGGATGTGGCTAGGGCCGGCGGGAAAGGGATTGGAGGTCAGCCATTTTTTTTGTAACACCTTTCAAATTCCTATAGTAAGCGCTGTGGCTCTATTGCAGCTCGCGACAGTGCTTGGATAAGATTAACGGTCCTCCTTGCAACGGCTGTAGCACAGCCTGTACGCATTTGGCTGGGGAGCATTTACTTGGTTTTAGCGGGCAGCCTGTACGCAAGTACAGGTGATCCGAAACCTTCTGATGCGATGATAAAACCAGCGTGTAAAGGCTTTGTTATTTTTGCTTGTGGGTTTAACGTGCAGCATCTGTTGCAGCTAGGTGCGATGCAACGCCTGTCGAAAGGCCCCATCTCCCGCAGCCCCTGGCCCTGGGCCGCTGCGCCCAAGACGCCTGGAGGCAAGGAATAAGAATCCTCTGCTTTTACGGTGATCGCGTTAACTCCTTTGGATTCATTACGGCTTGCGGCCGTCCTTTGATGAGCTCAAGGACTCATTACAACGACGGTCTTGCATTGCGTTCGGAGTTAGTAGAATATATGGGCCTCGGATAAGACCCAGGTCACCCGTTACATAATATATATCATACTAGCATATAATATGTAGAAACTGAAGGCACATATTTATAGTATACATCATATTGACACCCATTGCAGATTATACTTAAACATAGTGCGTGTTCCATCAACATAAAAGATACACACCATATTAGAGAATGACATTCATCATATTAACTAGTAGTACACACTATAATAAAATAAAATATGTATTATTTCAATATACAGAATTATTTTGCTTTACTGGAACTCTTTGACCCTGTTGCAGTCTATGGCGGTCTCTGTTACCCTTCGGAGGCTAAGCCCAGACCCAGGCGCGTTTGCAAACGGAAGAAGGGCAAACACCTCCCTTTTATTCTTATTTTTTCTTAGATACAGTGCATTCAGTGCATTTATTAAAAATATAACTACACAGGGAAAAAGAGAGAAACGGACACAAACGGCAAAATAAAGCTGGGGGTCGGAAGAGGGTTGCTGGGGGGTGGTGGGGTTGCTGCAGCAGGCGGCGAGACATATTTAGCACCCCTTACTCCTCTTTTCCTCCTCTAAAGAACATATTTATTTTAAATTATTTATTTTCTTATAATTTTATCATGTAAATCAAGGCAAACAATTCCCATCAGCGCCCTCTTGAGAGCGACGCGCAGACCGAAGGGCAGACAGGAGCTCAGAGAGAGCAGGGCTTGGCTGCTGCTGCTGCTGCTGCTGCTGCAGTTGCTTTTGGCTGCAGCCCGAAATGTCTGACATCAGGTTTTTAATTTGTCATTTGCTTTTGTGTTTGTCACTTTCAATGCAAATGCAGCACACACTCCCGCAACAGCCTCACTGCAACAGCACCAGCAGCAGCAGCGGCAGCGGGAGCAGCAGCGGGAAGTTTGCGCATGCAACTTCACAAAACAACTGAGGTGTATGTACACCCCAGGCGTAGCCACTCATAATCCGCGGCCTTTAGATACATTTGCATCAGCAGCCCCCATACACCACAGGCAGGCGGCGCAGCAGCGGCAACAGGAGCAGCAGCAACGGCAGTTGCAGCAACCGCAGCAAGAGCAGCAACAGCCACGGTAGCAGCGACAACAGCACCGCCCAGGCAGAACCAACTGGAGCAGCAGCCGCAACAGCAGCAACAGCAGCATCGGGAGCTGCAGAAGTTGCAGCAGCACAGGGATGGGGCTGAAATCCGAGGAAGATAAGGAGAATGCGTCCTGCAGCTGCAGCCGTACCAGCCGCAGCAGCAACAGCAGCAACAGCAGCACCAAGGATATCGAAAGCCCTAGGCAGGCAGGAGCGACAGCTGCAGCCGCAGCAAGCCTCAGCTCCTGCGATAGTAGCCAAATGGGAGCAGCAGCAGCGCCAGCAACTTGCGTAGCAGGAGGCAGCAGCCGCAGCAAGCGTGTTCGTTGCATGCGAACTGCAGCAGCAGCAGCAGCAGCAGCAACTGCTGTTGCGGATACACCTCAAAAGGGTAGACTTCCAAGGCAGCAGAACCCGAACAATAACCTTTGCAGCAACAGCAGCACGAGCAGCCTCGACGCCTGCAGCAGCAGCAGCAGGAGACGCAGGTGCAACCGCAGCACCAGTAGCACAAGCACCACCCAAATGCGCCAGACAAGGCGCGCAGCGGCAGCAGCGGCAGCAGCAGCAGCAGCGGAGGCAGCAGCAGCAGAAGCAGCGGCAGCAGAAGCAGCGGCAGCGGAGGCAGCATCGACACCGCAAGCAGCAGCACCAGAACCTGCTGCAGAAGCAGAAGCACCACCAGAAGCGGCAACAGCAGCAGCAGCAGCAGCATCAAATCCTTCTTTGTTATGTGGAGATGATTCTGCTGCATCGAAGGCTATAGGCGGCATCGGGCAGCAAGATGCAACACAAACAGCAGAACCATGCATCAGCAGCAGCAGCAGCAGCAGCAGCAGCAACAGGAAGGACGTGACCAGCGCCACTGCAGCATCGTGTGATGTCAGTAGTGACGCACTTAACCCCAGCAACAGCAGCAGCAGCAGCAGCAGCGGCAGCAGCAATGAGTGCAGCAGCAGCAGCGGCCATGCATGCCGCAGCAGCAGCCATGAGAGCAGCAGCAGTAGCAGCCATGAATGCCGCCGCATCAGCAGCAGTAGCAGCCATGAATGCAGCAGCAGCAGCAGCAGCAGCAGCAGCAGCCATGAGTGCAGCAGCAGCAGCACGCGCACAACATGTGCTTCCTCTGCGCCTTGCGATTTATGCCCTTCTTGTTTCCCCCCATTTGATTTTTCTCCGCCGTTGCTGCTGAAGCAGCAGCAGCAGCGCTGCAGGCGCAGCAGCAGCCAAGAGCCCCAGAGCAGCAGCAACAACAACAGCAGCAGCAGCAGCAGCAGCAGCAGTCAGCAGCAGCAGGACTTGCAGCAGCAGCCTTGGTCTCCGTGCCCTTCTCCTTTGTTTCAGAGGCCGCGGCCCAGCTACAACTGCAGCGGGCGCAGCAGCAGCAGCAGCTTGTTTGCTGCTGGTTTTTCTCCTGCTGCACCTCAGCTGCCGCCTATTGATTTGTGGCTGTCTCTGTCTCCTCGAGGCAGGTCTCTCGACCGCAGCAGCAGCCAGCTGTCTTGCTGCAGCAGCTTGTCTCTTGCTGTCGCCCGCCCAGTGTACCCGCACCAGCAGCAGCAGCAGCAGCAGCAGCAGCAGCAGCAAATGCAGCAGCAGCAAATGCAGCAGCAGCAAACGCAGCAGCAACAGATGCAGCAGCAGCAGCAGCACAGGGCCAGTGAGGCAGCCACACAGGGCTGCTGCAGCAGCGACTGGGACCCTCCCGGCAGCAGCAGCAGGCGCAGGCTGC
>HG711762.1:0-38654 GCA_000499725.1 Eimeria brunetti
TGAACACAATGAGCACGGCAAACTGAGGTTAGCATTGTTTGCCGTGATTGTAGTGAGTGTTCACTACATGCAGAGCTAGGCTACAGCTGCACCGTTCAGACATCCACAGGCCCTTGTGCCTTTCAAAGTTACGATCGGCGGAAATCTCTTAAGAGCAATAGATATTGAGCTTGCGGAAGCGTTCGCACTAACAAGGGCTCCTATGGCGAAGAGTTTCAAGCGGAGTGGTTGATAGGGCAGCACCCAATATCGTGCAGAGCAAGAAGCATAAAACACTGCTCAGACAAGCAAAGAAGAGAAGTGGAATATGCAAAAGTGGAGAAGGTCTGCCAATAGGCCATAGGCAGCCAAGAGGAACAGCTAAGTGGGACCCTTAAGACTTACATTCGGGCCAAACCTGATAAGCCCTAGAGCCTAAATCCATTTAAATCGAACTTTTATTGGTGGATTTTGTACTGCTAAGTACAACTTGCCCACCTGTAAGATGGCGCGTGTAGGCTGGAGCTACCTACAGGAATCGTGGGGAACTATGAAATGGAACAGGCTTCTACCGCCACAAACTACAATCGTGGCGGGTCCCGGCAATAGTTGTCCAAAGGTAGCCCACCTTTCCAGCTGGATTCAGGGGTAGTGGCCAGGGCGGCATTGGGCCTTTCGACTGGTGGGCAGACGAAGCTGTCTGTGATGGGTCGAACAACCCTTAAAGCTTTACCTGACTTAATCATGCAAGCCTATTGCAGCTCCTTCCACGTGCTTGCGTGGAGGGCCTAGTCCGCTGTTACGCATTTGTTGTGGTTCAAAAAGTCAACATGCACAAGGCTGGCTGCGTGGGCGTTGGTCTGGCAGGCCGTACTAAAGACGGTGCCGTTGTGCAAATTTGGAACATAATTTCGGTACTGGCAACAATAATATAGAACTGCAAGGATACTAGATGCCTGTTGTGTGATATTTACAAAATTGCTCCCTAGTGTGGGAGCAATTTTGTAAAATAGGATCGGCTGGCAGGTATGCGGCGCGAGTGCGATCTGCCCTGGGACTCGAGCTCACGTCGATAAAGTGACAGTTTAAGACGAGCCTAAAAGAGAAAGTAAGTAAATATGCGCTATCAAATATCCGAAAAAACGGGTTTGCTAAGCGTATTTATCGCTGAATCTGCATCTTGGATTGGACAGTGCACGGCAATTCTGTTAGTATTTGCTACTATCGTCGTAGAAAAGCGAGTGTCATATCTTTGGGAGGCGCAGGGGCTAGTCTACCCATTGCAAAAGCACGTCCGGCTGGAGTATACTATCCATTTTACAGAGTTTAAGTAGCCATAGTTACTGCCTGCAAACGAGGTAAAGGAGATCAGAGCTTTCTAGCACGGGCACAAGAGCTTGAAATCGGATCTACGACTCCTCAACCCTTCTCGCCGTACTGTGGGCGCCCACATTTTCCAAAGGCCTCCACAGATCAGAAATGTTAGAGTCAGTACAAGAGCATGCTTATTTGACAGATCCCTGTGAGACATGCTGGTCTAGCTAGTGGGGCCTTCTGTGCATGCAGCCCCAATGGTATGTGGCGAATTTAGTAGGTACTTCGCTTTGGCTAAGGTAACATGGCAACAACTAGGGGTAGCGGGAGGTAGCGTTGTAGTACGTGCAAACGAGTATGAGTAGTTAACTGGGTCTGTGGATATGTGATGCGGGAAGGATCAACGTGCTCCTTTGGCGCTCCTTTTCTCTGTTGTGCCACTTACGGATGCCTCCAGTCAGCTGTACGTAAGGCGGTTTTGAACATAGGGGAATTGAATGGCTTTGTCCTCCGTATCTACTCTGGAAACCACCTTGTTGGTTTTTGGTCAAGATTGTGTTTGCCATTCCTAACAGAAGGGTTGAGGGCATGCGTTGTTTTGGAATGCCGGTAGTGTTATCGGGTATCTCTTTTGTACTGCCTGTATACTTAGAGCTCTCCCAGTGGTCAGGAATATTTTCATTTCACTGAATATCACATAGCTTTCAGCAGACAATAGAAATACATGAGAAGGACCACGATTGGCGGCCTCATCCTTTCCACACCGCACTTCCCGGTGTCAACACACAATACAGGCACTCCGAAGAGTGTGAAGGTAATTATGTACCCAACGAGTGGCTTTTAGAACGGACAGGCAAGTAGCATCGCACACTTTACGATGATTTAGATGTTGACAGCTGCCTCGTATGGGCACCTCTAGGGCAGATTAACAGGGGATAACTCTATTTTCGTCCTTCCACCTGCGCGGGAACTAGCGTGTCCAGTGACGATTTGCCTTGTACTATGTTGTCCGCTTAACAGGGAGCTGAAGGCGTATGGGGGAGATGAGACAGACACATTAGCACATCCAGGTTGAAAGTTTGATATATAATTTATAGCGCAAGTCCGCCACCCACAGGGGCAAAACAGACTCCGTTGCAATGAAAAGAACAATACAACAACCCGAGAGGGACCTGGAGCGTGCGGCGCGTCCTGCTGGGATGTGCGTTGAGCAGTCCAGCAGTAGAAAGTCTATACAGCGAAGCTTTCCCTGTGCGTCTGCCACGAAGGCTGCCTCTTTTGTGGCTATAGGAACGAATTCGTCAATACGGGAAAGCCTACAAGATCATCAACTGGAGAAGCGGACCTCAGGGAATGATGCGCAATTGCGAACGCGACAGCTGTGGGGACACGGAGTAGGATGGGTAGGGGATGCTTATTTGTCGCTTTGCCACTATAAAGCACATCGACGTGAAAGGACAGGGCTGGCAAACGATCTCACAGTGCATTGGCATGATCTTTACTACACTAATACCACACGTAGGTGAAAGGACAGGGCTGCCAAACGATTTCACAGTGCATTGGCATGATCTTTACTACACTAATGCCACACATAGGTCACTGCAGGAACAGTGCATACTTGCAGAGGAAGCTCACGGAGCGTGGACGACTAAAAGTTGTATCAAGCAGCAGCGGATACCTAGCGATTGATGGGTGCACCGCTGGCTTCTGCATTGCCAGCTACGAAGGCACCAAGGAAGAACAGGCTGTGCTGCAAGGTGGATTGTACACTGTGGAAGCAGTATTTAAAGTAAGGTTCTGGCAAAGGCAGCTGATAGAATAGCAGCACAACTTGTTCAATTGTTACTCACCCCGTGAAGCACTTGCCGAGAACAGTTACACACTGCGAAATCCGTTAGGTATCACAGGGGATACCAGTGAGCAGGATTCAACGTTTCAGAAGAAGAATACGAAGCATATTGCTGTGAACACTCCGCAATAAGTTATGCCTTCCTCAATACGTCGTTGAGAATGCGGTAGCTCACTTTTCAAGCATTAAAACAGTAGCTAATTTAGCTAGTATCGTCAACAACCGCTGTTTTTGACTGCGTCGCAGGTTTTGCCAGGCGGTGCATTTGACGGGCAAGCAGTGTGCATACTGCTCGACTTGGCTAAGGTACAGACCCACGGAATCCACAGATATTTGGTTTGCGCCACCATAGTTATTTTGCAATTCTCGATAGAGCTGCTCATTGTTATTTTGTGTGTTGCACGTATTCAGGCAGGAGATGTGACTGGCGTTTGCGACTTTTGCTCTCTTCAGATCAACACATCCGCCAGGTACCCAGAACGGTTCAACAAATTTCCCGCACCTCCAGACCACTTGTCGTTAGAAACACTCCTGTAGAAACATCCGGTCGCGCTAATCTACTGTTTAAAACTATTTTATATTGCGTCGGTGTGGCTTTCTTCTACTAGAACCGTCGCTGGTCAAGCATAATAACAAATACAAACATAATTGCCGTGCAGTGTCCAATCCTTTCTTTTGATTCGATCCACAGGAGCGTCAGGGTTGAGAGCCTTGTTCCTGGACTAGCACCCCGCACATTGCTGGTAAGCACCTAGCTTGAGAGACTCTAATCCAGAAGACTGTCAGCAATTCGGGACGGTTATATGCTTCGGGAGCCTTCCCCCACTCGACAACTTTGAATAAATGAAACAGTGTGCTTGATTGGTTTTCCGAACACTAACTGCAGGTTGCGGAAGGGCTGGGAGACTTGCATCCGCATTCCTGGATTCATGTTGCCATACACTACGCTTCCGACTCTATAAGGTGTCGCAACCTTAGGCAGAACCATTGTTGAGTTGCTTTCATGCTCCTTGATGCATCAGTAAATTTGGGTACCATCATCAACGTAGAAGCCGCCGCAAGCTGCTGGTGAAAAGCGCTACGGCGAGGGCTGGGATATCTAAACAGCACGTTACACGCATATGCACTGCTTCTTGGCAGCATATGGGTCGCGAATAATTGCTTGGGTGAGGGCATCAAGCTCCACAGGAGTCAGCCATTTATCCCGCTCAGTACGAGCCTCTACAGCAACAAAGTTGGAGTTGGTGTTTATGGAATGACGCGGGTTCTAGTCAAGAGCTTCCGGATTCGCGCATTTGAGGCTCAACACGATACAGGCAAGACCCATCCATCGTGCCACTGCGCAACAGCGCATATAAATATCCTGGAACAACATAGTTCTACGCGAAGTATCGCTTGCAAAAGAGGCGCTACACTGAATGCAAAGCTGGCTCCTCCCTGCCACGGTGCCTGGATGTTCCGTGACAAGCCTTGAGACGAATAATTTCCTTCTACCCTGTGCAGGGTTTGGCGTAGAGCCTTCGCTGGTCCCTTTTAAAAGGCAGCGCTCTTCCCCAGCGAGGTAAAACGGAAGACCCACGAATTGTTGAGGTGCACCCCACATAGGTAGCAATTCTTGGGACGGAGTACGCGTCGCACATTCATTAAATGGGCTAAACCTGAAACGCTAGCGGGACGCCATGTTAGTGAGTTGCTTCAGCGTAGAAGACGAAAGCAGGGGTAACGGGGAATACGCTGCCGATCTTGTGCAGCTAATAGAGACGGAGCTCGTGTGGCCCGCTCCAGGTTAGATACGATGCAGCGCTGTCCTATGCCTATCGAACTAGAAAGGCGCATGGGCCCTTTTTTTATCATACCTAGGAAAAAGGAAGCAGGTACTTTTGCTGCTACGCCATGGCAGGAATCAGTTTTGAAGATATTGTGGCGCTGTCTTCTGCGAAGGATGCTTTGCGGGAAAGTGTGCTGTTGCCGCTCCAAATGCCTAATGTCCTCACTGGCCTTCTTGAGCCGCCTAAAGGAATAATGCTCTTTGGTCCCCCTGGGACAGGTAAGCGTAGTAAGCTCAGGCATAAGGGTTGCAGCTTTCGACCTAACTGGGTACAACACAAGCAGTATATCTTCGTGAACTTCACGAACGTATTGCCATGCGACGAGTGTTGAGCCATGCAATGAAAACCGTTCAATCAGGCAAAACTATGCTGGCTAACGCGGTAGCATCAACAGCTGGAGTTTGCTTATTTCGTTGCTCGCCTGCTACGCTAACGTCAAAATGGCGTGGAGAGTCAGAGAAGTTAGTCCGAGCCCTTTTCATGGTAAGGAAGTTCACTGAGATACACTCCAGCATTATTTACCCTTCCGTTAACCCTTTTGGCCGCTAATGGGAAGTTTCGCCAAAGCGCGCAAAAGGCTGAGCTGTCATTCAGGTGGCGCGGGCGCGTGCTCCAAGTGTTTTGTTCTTCGACGAAGCGGACGCACTCTGCAGCAAAAGAGGTGGTCAAGACGAGCATGAAGCTTCGAAAAGATTTAAGGCAGAGCTCTTACAGCAGATAGACCAGCTTCACCAAGGAAGAGGGAATTTCGCCAGTTTTGAACGTTCAAAAGCAACAAATGCGCTTGGCAGCTCCAATATGCACGGGTCACACCATGTTGTCGTCGTAGCAGCTACTAATGCCCCCTGGTGCATACTTCTAGGGGCTCCGTGCTAATACGTCTTGTAGTGGTTAATTTTACCCCCATGAATAATGACTACTGATCGCTGCTTACCAGTGTTTCTCGAATAGAAGCTGTCTTCTGGAAATGGCAATTCCGGAAGAAACACAGTTCGTGGGATGTGAATAAATGTGACTAAGGAACGTTGATGAGGCTCTCCGGCGTCGCCTTGAAAAGAGACTTTTCGTCCCGCTGCCTGACGTTCACGCTAGAAAGCAACTGCTCGTACACTTGCTTGGGCAGCAAAAGGTAGGCGGCTTGGGAAATCATTAACAGATATGCAAAGTGTGGAGGGTGCGAAGTTGTCAACCTAAACTGACACTCCTGTGGCGGACCTTGCGTGCAGCTGGATTCCAACGTAGATCTTGAGGAAGTGGCTCGGCGCACCGACGGATTTTCCTGCGCTGACCTTCGCAGTCTGTGCCGAGAAGCTGCCATGCAGCCTGTTCGTCGCCTGTTAAAAGGATTGTCTCCAGAAACTAGCGAAGAAGTGATAGAATGCAGCATTGTAAGGGCAGGCGACCACGGTGGTTTCCGTTTGTAGCGTAGTGCATATCACAGCAAGTTGTTGGGTGAACCAAGTGGGTTTACTCTGTAAAACGCAGCGATTACAGTCCATATAAATGAAAGTACAGTACTGCGAAACATCACCACCGGAACTAACCTTGCTTTTACTAGGTAGTGATTATTGTTTTACAGGGTGAACTATCAATAGGGGTGGCAGAATTTGAGTCAGCTCTTCAGAATACGCGACCATCAGTTAGCGCCGATGTGGCTCTCCGATTTATCGAGTGGGATAAGGAGTTCGGCTCAAGGTGAAGCGGTGCCGACTAAATACTACTGCCAGAACAAAGTTTCTGTTGGTTCTTCACCCAGGATCCTGTGTTTTACAGAACAACCAAAAAGTTACCGCTGGTTATTAACCGAATTGATTTTAATTTCACTTGATAGCTCAAGTCTCTCCCGCGGACTACCTCGCCTAGATAATTGTATTGCACCTTCTAAAAATGAAACACGCCTTCTCTTGAGTCCAAATGTGCTTCTTCCTGTTCCCCTACGGTGAGAAGCACCTTCTTTTGTGCCAAAAAAAGAGTTGTTGGGGCTTTAGGGATCTTAGGGCTCTCTGGAACGGACCCCACCCTCATCAGTGGGCAACAAAAGTGTACCCCATCTCCGGCAACGATAACACAATCGCAAGCAGAACTCACTTTGTGATTTCACAGTTAAGGTCACGAATCCCTTCACACGATGGGGGAGCAAGATCTAAGACAAATAGAGGGAAAGGGATTGCAGGCGATGGAGACTGTTGGTGACATTCAGTCCCTCTTTAGTACCTAGCTGGCCTTATACTGCGATAAATCTCATCCTCAAGTTTATTAATTAATTCACCCAGGAAGTGGTTAAGAGCCAGTGAAAAGAGCCATCCGTCTGTGGGGCACCACCGCAGGTCCCCACGGCAAGCGCCCTGCAGTCCTTTCATTATCTCTTTGCGTCGGGCACACTATTACTGAGGCTGATGATGTTCCAGATACTATGTTATTCAGTAAAATAATTTGAACTAAATCTTCAAAGCTGTTCCATAGTTCGTTATTCGAGAAAAATGAAAGTTCTGCTGTCCGCACACGTCCCGGCGCAGGAGCCTAAAGGGCTGGGGCTGGGAAGGGGACAGTTCAGCGTGCGTCGCAAATCCTTGTTGCACTGTCAGGAAAGTCTCACTTAGTGTCAACACCCGTACTTCTTAATACGTATTAACTAAGAAACTTATTGGGAACTTAACAAGTGGTAACCCACATGTCCCTACACGCTAACACGCTCATTATGACCACAACGAGCAAGGCACACTGCTAGGCCAGCATTGTTCGCCATGATTGTAGTGAAAGCTCACTGCACCTACGCTGCAAACAACAGCTTGCATAGAGTGGAATTACTAGGGAGCGCTGTGCTCGACTTGACCTTTTTTTGAACTAGCAAAACACTTCGAGTTGCATCTTCTACTCATGCTGTTCCTGCTGCTCGACCAAGGTGAAACTCGGTAAGCGCCTGGAACCGACCGATGAGGGTAAGCTATCTGGCAGGAACATGCTTGTTGCACCCATAGCTAAATGTGCACATGCAGGCACCCATTCTCAAAATGAACAATATCAAGGTCAAGCAGCAAAAGAGTATTGACAGACCATAGGTACGGCCCATTTTTAGTACGCGCACGACCCGCTAGTGTTTATTTACAAGCCAGCCTGTCTGGGCCTTGCCGTGCCTGTCTTGCCTGTAATACATTGAGGAACTGAACAACTTTACATTCACAGTTATACTTGACAACAAGCGGTGTTCAAAGGTGTTCAGACATTTAAGTTCAGTACTTCGATTAGTCACTTGCAGTTATACTTGCCAACAGGCGGTGCTCAAAGAAGGTGTTCAGACATTTAAGTTCAGTACTTCGATTAGTCACTTGATAACCATCGCTACAATGTGGGTTTTGCCATTAGGAGTGCTAAAATTAAACGCTGTTACCGAAAATACCAGAAATCCACTTATTCGTTTGTCACCACCTGTGAATGTTGGGCAATCCGGCAGAGGACAGCCGATTTAAAAGTTGTAATACTAGGTTCTGAGCTGTAGAGGCTCACCAGGAGGCGTATTGGGTCTTCTGCGACACCTTTCTTCGATGGAACAGTAGGCGGCAAAAAGTATGAAACCGGAATGCTCGTGGAATCAACGCAGGCAACCCTGGGATAGATCATATCAGGCTTATCGCGCGCACTTAGACTGTGTGTGATTTCGCACAGTCTAAGTGCAGCCAGCTGCAGTAGGCTGTTCCTGGTAACGTTCCCTTTTGACGATGCATGGAACCCTGAGAGTTGCGGTAGCTCATTGCTTCTCGCCGCATAGACTTAAGTAGTGCCTGGTGAAGGCTACAGGTGCGCCCTTAATTGATCTTTGTTTGATATTCTGCAGCGATAAACTAATCCAAGGCAGGAGTCAACTAGCACTGTGCTATGGCCCGTCTCCTACTTAGATTTGCACATTGCATCTGCACTTTTCCAGACCGTTTCCTGTCCCTTACGGGCGAAGCGCCGACTCAGAGGTGCCCAAAGGAATTAATAAGCACGTATTCACCTTTTGTGTACTCTACAGTAGATGGCAGATATAACCGAAAAAAGGCCTTTCAGACGTCTATGATGATTGAGAGCTTTAGTCCGGTACGCTAAACGCAGTACAACGCATCGAGTTGACCACCGGTGGAGGCCAAATAGAAACGGGCTTAGTCGCCTGAAGACGAATTGCAAAGTCAGGAGGGACGGTTTGGAAAATCCAAAGCTCAACAGTAAAATAGAGCGCTTGGGCACAGTCATGTTATGCCAAAGAAGAAGATTACAGAAGAAAGCTCATGTGTGTCTTCTTCAAAGGCATCTGATGGCTCAGATCGACAAGCGGACGGACCAGGTGGTGCGTGCTGGCCAGGCACTCTGCCAAGCAACAGCGAATCCGTGTGGCAAAACATTGAGCTCACATTTCTTCTTAGATACACACAAGAGTGCAAGCACTGCTAGGTTCAACCATGGACGATGGGCTAGCCGTGCAGGGTAAACGACAATCACATGCTGTAGCAGACTAACTACGCGTAGTATACCCAGGCCCTGATGCACACAAAAGTTTTGCGCAGAGTGCACGGTCACTCTTTAGCCGGTCGGTTGTATCAACACAACGGTGGGGCGGGTGATGAGGCCCTTCCCATGGCTTACGACTCTCCTTACGTCGAGTGAACGAAGGATTCGCTTGGCTGCTGTTGACGGGGATGCCAAGCAGCGGCAGGCAACTCCTGTCCCTTGTTATTATATATATCGAGATACTAAGTAGGTTACCGCACTTACCTGACTGACTTGCCGTGAAAGGTGACTGACATGCCGCTGTAGTTCGGCTGGTATTCATGAACCCAGAAGGCGTACGCGCAAGTCCTGATTTGCCGGCGCGGGTATGGAACGCAGTCTTGTGCATGCCGACGGGATGTAGTGGGACATGCACAAACGCCTCCGCGAATTGAAGTGGTGAGTATGCTGCTAAACCTTTCAAACAATCAAGTATTTCGACGATTGTGCGCATCGGAAACTTCTGTTCCACCATGGTTTTGTTGAGGGGCTTGGAGCCAACGCACATGCGCCGTTACCCGCCCTCTTTCTTCGCCACCACCAAGTTGTGTCCAAAAGGGCAAGTCACTTAAACTTTGAACCTTGGCTGTTCCCACAAGTTCGGTAACGTGCCACTATATTCACTCTCCAAGATGTGGGGCTGCCGTTACCGTGGAATAAAGCTTGGCGTTACTCAACGAATGTGTTCCATCCCGAGCATTTGATGTGTAAGACGTGGTTGCCCTGATGGCCGCCACTATTTATTTAGCACATATGCAAGCGCGTGCACTGCTGCTGTCCCTCCGGTGTTGATTGAGCCTAATCCACCCAAATCGTGCTCTTCTTACAATCGCTGTGACGGAGTGTATCCACTTTTCCGTCGTGTCCTGCACTGTATTTGCACTGAGTAGGAGCCGCCTCCCTGTCTTCTCCTTGGGACACTGCTTCTACTCCCGTTGCTGTAGAGGATTCAAATGCCGTTAGAAGTGGTAAAAGGACTGCTTTCTCTTCTATTCCTGCTAGTTCCCGATCGTCTACAAGGGGATAGTGCTCAGACGGGCGCATGCGAGCTCCCCCTGGGTCTATACACATGCTCCACTGGGTCATCCATGGCATACCTAGGATTATGCCGTACTGAATTGAGAACCCCATATCACACCCACAAATGGGTTTCTGTTGACTAGCGACCGACCCATCTCGATATAGCGTTCTACCGAGAGTGTCCCTTATATTTTCCCAATTCGGGGAACGTCTGTTCGCTTGTATGCCTGGGAATAAACCTGCATGGCACTGCTTGCTTGGAGGGGCTCGGGAAATGTGGAAACCTTGCTCAGCTGTAGCCGCCCTCGTCGTGCGTCTCCATGTAATAAACAAGATGCCAATAGCAACTGTGATTCGGTTGGTGGGATTTAAGGACAGATTTATAAGTCGACGGAATCGGGAAATCTCACTCACTGCCCCCTCATCGCGCCGCCCGTCATACCTGGATGGCCGGCAAAGGGGGTGGCACTTCCGATTAACTGTTCGTGGCGATAGCGCGCGTTGGGGCTGATATAATACAAAAGCCAAGCTTGCTTCCGCTCTGCGATGGTCTCAACAGTTGGTCGTCCTCTCACCAAAGGGCAGGTCGTGGCGAATCCCCATTGTGCAAGAGGAGGAATGGCTGAGATATGTGATGAGTTTGGGGAGGTCCTTTAAAATTATGTACATACGGTGCAGCTACTATACTATGCATGCATACTTTCACAGCACCCTTGCAAAGAGCAACTATGTGTAGCAGCAAGGTCCTGCTGCGGGGTGAGGTTTGTTGCTCGTATCCACCTCCATGAACCATGCACTTCCACCAAGTGTAACGAGAACCCTTGATCTTATTCAAGGGCCGTCATAAGCCGCAATGCAATACAGTATACAGTGTATTGGGTTATATACGCAATACATACAATACAGTTAACATGGTGTGCTGCTAGTTAACAGAATGTCCCTCAACAGCAGTTTACCTCCCTTCCAGCCTTCTAGAGCCTAACACACCGATCTGTGGGCCTGCACCCCGTGTGCGATGTGACGGCTTGCTACGCAGCGCAATTCACCTTGCCCCAACTAGTGCTGCAATGCAGACCCCAGTTAGTCTGCAGGTAAGCAAAGGAACAGGCGTCAACGTCCCACATACGCTGCAACAGTCCATGTTGCCCAGAAGGGAGGCATCAGCGTACATACTCAGCAACTCAGGAGCCGTATGCCTAACAGTCACTCCCTCCAAAATAATTCATCACGGAGCTCGAAAGGGTTACGGTGGCTAAAATCGTGCAATAGGCTACTTCCGCGAGCCTCCTCGCAGAACAATATTCAGCGACGCACCCGCCACAAAACGCACATCTAGATGAGGGATGTTTCCCAAAACGGCTTGACACAACCGGTGAACACTTCAATTGTGCATTGGACAGTTGGAACCGCATACGCTGCCGCTAGCTTCTACACAGACAGCTCTCGTCTCTGTGACCGTAGTGCACGGCTCCTCCCTGCGCTGGGGTATTTGTCAGGCAAGACAGCGTAGCTAGACTACCCATAGATGAGTTGTTGTTGAGTCTTTAATACTGATATATGCAATTAGTACATTGAAGGCAACCTAGGCTGTTCTTGTGGCACACTGTGGGGGCGGTCTCCCGCATGCCCGTATTTGGTTGAGGAAGGCTCGGGAAGCAAAGCGTCTGGCTGCACTTTCGGCTGTAGCCGTGCGTAGCAGAACAAGTCTGCTACATACCAATGCTGTGTCTTGCATCATAAATGTCTCTGAAAGGAATTGGGGGTATGTTGGAGTAGAAGACAGCATACTAGCGGCGTTTTCCCTTCGTTCCCCTTCCTTCCACTGGGCGTCTGGGTACGCACAAACTCCATAGCCGGGGACGGTGCATGCGCAGAATTTCCGCTGTCGAAAGCTGCATTTTTCCAGCTGCTTGCACAATCATTATTGTGGAAAGCCTTTTTGTTATTTATTCTCCTTTCTCTCGGCTATTATATGGTAGAACCAGAACTCCCACAACGCGGGTGTTGAGGTTTCAGGGATGCATGTGACGCAGGTGGAAGTTTCATTATGCGTGAGATCTAAATACAAGAGCCGGCCTTGGGTGAGTTCTCAAACGCGTGACACTTGCAACCCCATACCCCTTCGGCTTTTGCGGGGACGCTCGTTCAGTGCGTCGCTGAGCTTTAGCGTGGGGGAAGCAGGCCAGCGCGTAGAGCGGTGCAAATCGATAAATACTCCCTCCTGTATTTTGTGAGTTACGCGCAAACTAGACTGTTCAGCTGAATACGTCGCTTTCTATCAACGAGGATGGCGATTTTGCCTTCTCGGCGGGCGGTGGGTACAGGCTTAACCGCTTTTCTTCAGCTTGCCCTTTTCGTTTGCCTCGTGCCCTCCGCTTTTGCGGCTGAGGAATCGTTGGTTTCGAGCATGGCTGATACAGAGGAAGGAGCTCAACAAGAAGAGTCACTACCACGGGTGCCTCACGGCAACACTTTCCAAGTGGTAGAAGACATGGAAGGCATTTATGAGGAACCGAAGGGAGAATGGCTCGGCAAGCGCGCTCATTTTCCTTTGCTTAAATTGGCATTGCCAGCTACCTATATGAGTACACTGAAGGACGTCAACGTGCGGAGATATGCAGGCAAAGTCGAGGCGCAAGGCGCTGGGGTCGCTGATCAGTTAGTAGACGGAGTCCGACTTTTAGACGTCCGACTCTGGAGGCGTGAAAATGCTGCAGATCCGGGGGAAGCCTGGTTTACAGGTCTGTACGCACAAAACGGAACGTTTTGTACTGCTCTTGGATTACAGGGTCCTTGTGCAACTACTTCGTTTTACAGGGTTCTTCTTGAAGCGTACACCATACAGTGCAGACGTTTGCTTACTTGATAGTCAGCTTTGCTCAGGGATCTGTTGAAATAGGCCGAAAACAGAGGGGTTTTATTGCTGTGGGGTGTCTGCAGAGGTGCCGTGGAGACTTCTTGAAGACGCCGAACGCCTCAAGGGTCTATCGAATGTCACATATCCGACATCTT
Source organism: Eimeria brunetti (assembly GCA_000499725.1). Taxonomy (NCBI): domain Eukaryota; phylum Apicomplexa; class Conoidasida; order Eucoccidiorida; family Eimeriidae; genus Eimeria; species Eimeria brunetti. The sequence continues at coordinate 13,528 of HG711762.1, forward strand.
TTACTCCCGAAGAGCTGGAGGCCATTGATGTTCACAGTCAAACTAATATAGTGGATGGCCTCTTTAAGCCTGTCTTGCAGTTCTTACGCAAGGCTCCCACTGAAGTAGTCGTCGTCGTGTTCTCAGCTGTAAATGGAAACACACACACTAAACGCAATGCGATCGTAAAGGGTTCAGAACTCGCTGAGTCGCTCGTTCACGCTGCTGATCAGCTAAAAACATTTTTGGAGAGCGGGCAGCCATACAGTGATAATGCTTACGACGCGATGTTCCCCGCTCCTGCCCACTCCCGGATTACTGTCCGACTGGGGCCACATTCAGAGTACCGGAGTCCATGGCTTGATAGCTTTGTTAGAAAGGGTGTGTCGTTCAGCCACTTCGCGGAAATCACTGCACTTATCGACTCACACTGGGGCTCTTTGCTGCTTCACCACCAGGATATGTTTGTGGACGGAAACAACCAGGAGAAGAGCATGCGTGACAGCGTGACGAATGCTGAATCCTTCAGGGAGTGGCAGCGCCAGCAAGGCATGGCGCTCCTTCGAAAGCCTATATCGAAGCTGCTCGATGAAAAAGTGCGGCTCATTTTGCTCGTCGATGATCCCCTAATGGCGTGGTTCATTACCACCAGGTCGCGCTCTCAGGTGGTAGCACTCGTTAAGGCGGACCATTTGTATGACGTCTCATACCGTTCCGAGTCGCACTTCGCCCCGTGCGCCTCTCCACACACTGGGCGAACGGGTAGGCCACTATGAAGCAGAGACTATCGAGCGTATTGATTTGCAGGCCGCTTCGTTGGACTTTGTATCTGCATTTGCAGAGTGTCGGGTAGGTAGAAAGGATATGTAGGCATTACGTTTTTGCTTTGTGTCCCCTCCAGGAGGATTTCCGCAGAGTCGCGACACAAGTTGGCCAGATTGCCGTAATTGGTGCTCCAAAGTTGGCCCCGCGGAGTGTACTGTGTGGTCATGGGAACCAATAAATAAAGGCCAGAGAGCGGAGCCTGGGAGGAGTCGGGGCGAAGGTGACCTCGGCAGTATATGGGAAGAGAGAGCGAGCCAAGAACTGGGCAAGTGCGACCTCTATACAAGGGCATCCAGTGCACCGATTGCATTGTCGTTTGAAGCCATCACGCAAGGAATGGATTGCCCGGATGACGACCTGATGACCTCGGACCTCCCGTGGGACCATATGGCGGTTTTGGCCGACTTGGTGCATTCCATTTTACCTTTGGTTACAATCACAGATACACGCAGCCACGGGATGCGTGGAATGAGGACTGTGTATGCTCAGTGTGATGTCCTAGTGTCTATGCTTACTATGGAGTCTGGAAGCGGGCACGAAGAGAAGTATGGAATTTCACGGAAGCTTATTCGCGTCCTGTTCGCGCCACCAACACCGCAGGTCCTCGTAGAGGCATCTCAGAGGGCGGTGTACAGCAATAAGGGCGATGTTGTGAGGATGTTCAATGCCGTTCTAGCGGAGTTCTTGGTGTGGCTGCTAGGGGCGTATCAATCCCTGGAAAGCAATTATGTGCTGAGGAGGCCAATTAATGCCATTCAGATAGCTAAATATCACCGGATATCAAGCCGCCTGCCGATATTTGCGTCCGCCAATTTCTTCCAGCACATGGAAGTTCTGAACCCTACCGAAAGTATCAACCCCCACCTCTTGGCGCTTACGGTAAGTCGTATCCAGCTCATATGTGTGGTAGCAGTTTTACTGTATCTTCACTCGTTTGTATAGGTGGAGTGGGCCATTATTGCAGTGGTGTTTGGATGTGCTCGAACCTGCTCAGGAGAACGGCTATGAAGCTGCACTGAACGCCTTACGGGTGGCCGCAACTACCCAAGCATTCCCACCCCCACATGGCGGAGCCTCCGTGACTATGTGGTTGTGCTTCATTGGAATAGTAACGGCGATTTCGTTGTGTGTCTTCATTTCTACGCTTTGGTGCACATGCCACCCCAGCGGCTTCTTGAGGAAGGTGTGCCATCGTCGGGCAACGGCGGCGGGGCCCCCGGGAGCTTCAGGAGGTGTTGTCAGCCTGTCCAACGTTGCTTCATCTCCCGGTGTCACTGCTTAACCCCGCGAGAGCTCTGCATCTGCCCAGTAGGGCGAGTTGCGCGTCGCCGGCCTTTTATGTGTGGCCTGCGAAGCATACTGCCGCCTCGCAACCTTCACAACCTTCACAACGCAGGGTATCTGGACAGCGTCATTGCTGACCTTCGACTGTATAGGCACCACCAGCTCGTGTTCAACCACGCGATACATGTTTGGAAAATCATGTGTAGCGGCGCGTTGCATGCATGCCCCTTACTGTGGGCATTGCACTCCTGCAAGTCAGCACAAAGAGACACGCGAGCACGAACCTCATATAGGGGCTTGCAGTTCCCACTTGTGTGGAAACAGCGGCTTGGCCTCATGACGACCAAATGCGATGCTACGTGCCCGTGAAGAAAAACGGTACAAAGAGGGGGTTTGTACGTGCTCGTCTATTCAAGCGGACTTTGTCCTTGGTTGGCTCTCCAGGCTACATCCTGCAGTGAAAGTTCCCGGGATTTCAGCAGGGCAAAACGGCGTTGAGGCTACAATAAGTGGTCCACAGCGGATGTACAATAACCGGGACGGGCATCCGGGCTGCTGGCCTTCGCAGCAGGCTCCGTTGTTCATGCGTCATCTACTTTTCTACCGCGTAGGCGCCGCTGATCCTGCAGACATTAGATCTGCGATTTTCACTGCATTCAGTTTCGCATGCTGGTGGTGCTGCTGCCGATGTTTATGAGCTGCTGGAACTTGCTCGTTCATAGGGAGTATTCATACTCTCGAAAGTGAGGGGGAAGTTCATGCTGTGGCAGTTTTTAAGCCAATAGCAACGGCTTCAGTTTGCAGCTGTTTTACGAGGGTGTGAGCTAGTAACCCAGGCTCTTCGAATTTGCTGTAACGCACGGAAGCGTCGCTTTTTTGTTAAAGCCAGTGAAATGTAGCAGCCCTTGTGTGTGCTACGTTAAAATCTGGGCTCCAAAGTGGGATAGACAGTCAAAATGCTTGCTATAGAAGTGTATCTTACACTGTGTTAGTGTAGTACGGTCGGACGTTGTGTTTTCGGAGCGGGGGCTACGTTGTCAGCGCGATGGAGGTTCGTGGTATAGCCACCAGCTACGTCGTTATGCGATTCCGAAGCGCAGTTGCTTACTTGCAGTTCTGAAGGAGGTTCTTCATAGGTAGTCCAATGACGTTTGGGGTTCACAGATCGGCGTCGGCGTCGCCATGCAGTTGGACCGTTAGATTATTGTATACCGTGCACTCGGCGTCGTCGTTTAGGAGTTACTGTTTATTCATGGCATCTTTAGGGCTATCATAGCCTCTTGCGGAGCTTAATTTCAATTTCGCGGTGGTTTGCGGCAGTCTTTTAACCTGCGGGGTGTTGAGCCACTGGTGACTGGCCAGTGGTACAACACTGCATATACGGGGTATGCTAAGGGCCGCTACCTCTTCCCTATGGATGAGGAGGTTTACACAGTAAACTGCCGACGTGGACAGGCAAGGGAAGAGACTTTCTACGAGGTGAAAATAGGCAGTCAATTTGACGAACCAGAGGTTTCCGTGCACCCTCGCAAAAGCAGCCCTACGACGGCGTGGCAGGCCGCTGTTGAAGCCATTTGTATCTAAAGTTACAAGGCGCAAAGAAGGTTGCGTCGTCATCACAATTTGGCAGCTGCCCCCCTTTATTTCCCTGTTTAGTACAACCACATAGCCACATTATACGCGCAGATAAACCATGGCCTTCTTTGTCCAAAAAGGACAGCGGGCTGCGTCGCCGACACAAGGGGAGCGAATACGGTTGGGAATTTTGCGTCTCCTGCCGAAGTGAACACTAATACAGAGAGGCACCTGGACAGAAATTAATGAATAGATGCTTCCGCAATAAGTTTAGCATATGATCACATTAGCTGATTATGCGGCACTTTTACGGACAACAGCATCTTCAGAGTCTGGCAACCCCCAACTCTGCCTCCCCTCTTGCGCCCGTTGCCCCTAGCCTGTTGCATTAAACGGGCTCTTCCGCCAAACCAATTGTATTTTTGAGCGTGAAATTGGCTAGGGTAACTTGTGGAAAACATGAAGCAGATGATGGCAGGACATACAGTACGGAGAGGAGCGATCTCGTGGCTGCTGTTGGCCACCTTCCTCTCTGCGCTAGCGCTGACCAGTGTGAAGGTCAACTGTTCAAGTAAGCGTACAATATTCCCCTAAATTTTGTTGATTATCGTGCAGTGCTGCTACACAGGGTTCCATTATCCAGGCCTGCTGCGAACTTACCCTCCCCAAGGCAGACGCACGACGGCAGTGAAAAGTGCAACTTTCGAGGGCCTTCGCAGGACATATTCAGACGTATTTGCACATAGTAGAGTGACCTCTCAGCAGCCTACAAACGGGCAGGCGAATGCACTAGGCTGAGCACTGCCCTCAGCGGCACACGAGAACACATAAGCCGACAGTACATTGCGAAGTTGTGGTTCACCTACGCGAACAACTGTACCGCTTTTCAAAGCTCCCTAATTGCTTCTGCAGGCCTGCCTCCTTGGGCATGCGGTGGGAAGGAAGGTTTCGTAGAGCAATGCGGAAAGTGTGTAGGGGATTCTCAATGCGAAAAAGGTCTATTTTGCTGCCCCACTTTAAGGGTTTGCGTGCGCAGTCGGACGGACAGATGCCGTAAGCCATATAACGTATGCAACAGCGCCTACAGAACGCGCAGGCCCGAGTATGCCGACGAGGTTACTTGGGCAAGGGAATGCGAGGGACCCGGCCTTTTAGAGTGGGTGACATGTCCGTAAACGCTGGGCCAACAGAACCACACCCTCTAACAAAAGACAAAAACGGTGTGAGGTTACTATTTATTATATTTCAGGGTAACTCTAATGAGTCAAAATGCATCATGCGTACCTAGGATACATGTTTGAACACAGCTGCCATCTACGAAGCTTTCGGCTTGACCTCCTGACTACTGCTGGTTTAATCAAAGTCTAGTATTTATTTAAACGCTCATCATGAAAATGTTAAGATGGTTGCGAACTGCTCAATGACAGAAGGAGGGGCTTTTGCTCTCCATCCATCTTGTGAAATGGGCTGCGCAGTATCCTGTGCTATCTTCTAGAACAATATCCAATATCGAAAACAATCTCACGGGAATGTTCGTATAATGCCCTTTACAAGTAAACATAACTGCAGGAAGCCTCCCCAAAGATGATTCGTACTGGCCAAAAGAATGTTCAGCGAAAGGCCAGATTATATTTAAACCTACCACTCTCCACCGTACTTCCCTGTACCGCCATAGCGCGAACCCGACGTCAAGTAATCCTTACCCGTTGATCCTTGGGTCTGTCGTTTTTGGCTCTCCAGCTTTGGACACTGCCCAATACGATGGCCCAAACCACCGCAATAAGCGCAACCCCTGACACCTCCAATTTCCTGCGTGTAAACCACGACATGGTAGCTCTCTTCAACGAATTTCAACTGACCCCGGCGAAATATACAAGCAATTCACGAGTAGTTTTTAATGCTCATTTGCGTGAGGTCAGCATACGGAAGCTATGAACGCTACTAGGCATACCTTAAGGTTCAAGCCCCTGCTGTCTAAAGCATCAAGGAATGGGGGAATTCTCTGGCCTGCCTCTATCAGCAGTGCCTTGAGATCCAAGAGGACTGTTTCTTCAGAGTTCTTGTTTATAAACGTTGTCGCCACGCCCGTGCGCCCGCATCGGCCAGTGCGTCCAATCCTGTGTACGTAATTTTCGATCTCCTTTGGCATGTCGAAGTTAATTACATGTTGAATGGCTGGAAAATCGAGTCCTTTTGAGGCTACGTCTGTCCCCACGAGCACATCCTTCCTCCCCTCCCTGAATGCCAAATGCCATCATACCACACGAGGCAGCGCAGCTCCAACATTTCTGCTGTCAGCGCTTCGGCGTGCGACAATCAACATGTCTACCAGGCAACGAATGAAATTCGCGCACTTGAAGAGACGAACAGCTTCGCTGCGTTCTTCTTGAGCAAGGCCTCCATGAATTGCAACAGCCTCCACACCCTTCAAAAGTAGATATTCCTGGATATCGTCCACGTCCTTCTTGTTCTCGCAGAATACCAGCGCCGGAGGCTCTGTCTTTTGCAGACAGTGCAAGAGGTATGGAAGCTTATTTTCTTGCTTAACATACTCAACCTCTTGAATAACATCCAAGTTTGCAGCACCTAAATGCATGCACAGCCGGCCAGTTACGCAACAAGAAACATGAGCAGAAAATGCAGACAACCCATCAGGGGGTAGCGGCTGACTAATTGCGAAGTGGCATGTCAACAGGAAGGCCACAACATTCCGCAAGTGTTTGTTTTGCCCACATAACGTCACTCAAATGTGTGCGCGCATGCGCATGCGAGCACTCATTCCCACCTGCTCTGCCGACGTTGACGACTATTGGGTCAACAAGCGCGGACTTCGCAAACTCCTGAATCTTTCGAGGCATGGTAGCAGAAAACAAAAGAGTCTGTCGCTGGTGGCCAAAGCAGTCCAGAACATTTCTAACCTCCTCTTCAAAACCCATGTCCACCATTCTGCAAAGTGACCCAAAGGCGGGGAGAAGGGGGATGCGAACCAGTTCAACGCGCCAAATTTTTGTCTGAGACTGCAGTCAACTCGATGTTTATTCCCATACGTCCTACCTGTCTGCTTCATCGAACGCCAGGTACCGGCACTGGTTGAGCCCCATCCGCCTTTTATTAAGCATATCCGTTAGTCTTCCAGGAGTTGCCACCACGCAGTGGACTCCGTTCCGTATGAATGCCGCCTGAAAATTAGAATATTCACTAGGATATAGACAGGATGGAGCTTATGGTGCCGCACGGGCCATGTCAAGCCACTCACTGAACCAGAGAGGCCTAGCATCATATAGCTAGCACATGTAGAACCCCGCAACCCAACATATGCGAAAGAACAGCTGCCGTGAATTAGCCTGCTCAGTTGCACGAGAGACAGTGAATTGTGTGAAGGCGTTTCCCAACTACACACAGACACAAACACACCTGCTCTTGAGTGCTAACTCCTCCAATCATACACAGACACCGAAGGTGCGGAAATCCGCCTTCGTGGAGAGCAGTTGCAAAAAAGTTTACTACATCAGTGGTCTGGCTGGCCAGCTCCCGAGAAGGGCAAACCACAAGCCCCCAAGGACCCTCTCCTGAGGCAGAAAAGCGTTCCTTAAATTTGTAACAGCTACCAGCAAGAAAAATATCCAAGGTGGAAACGCGTGTAATTCTAGACGTATTAAGCGTAGAATTAACGGCAGTACAAACCGAAGGGCATTACAGCAGTATGTGCACCGCACGGCAGGACAGAATAAAAGGTGTCCCAATGCCTGAGTGACGATGTATTTCCCTATAGGACAGGAGTGCAGAAAGCGGGTCGTGTGCCACTGTTGCAAACTTGAAGTGGAACACTCACAATGACTATGCATTTCGGATGCACCACCTACTCCAGACAGAAACAGAGTCCAAGTTCAGGTGTGTCGCATACCCTATGGATCTTACCAGCGATGTAAGGGGAGCGCATTTCTGACTCTAGAGCCCCCATAAGCATAGGCAGAGTGAAGACGAGGGTCTTTCCACTGCCCGTGAATGCGATGCCGATCAAATCCCGTCCCTGTAGAAGTGCTGGGATACCCTGCGTTTTCGGATTGACACACTACAACTCGGATATCAACAGAGCGTAGAAGATATTGCTCACTAGACAGACCGCTGCTGCTTTTACTGTAGTTTCTTTCTTGAGGCAAATCGGTCCTTCTTGCTAATAGCGTGCGTCTAGCACTTCCCAGCTGCCCGAAATCCGTGCACTCAGCATTTGTAACGCGATCGGCCACCATACCTGCATCTGGATCTGCGTGGGTGCCGTGATGTTCTTTCTCTTTAGTGCATCTAGAATCGGTTGGGGGAAGCGCATGTCTTTAAAATTGCGGAACGGCGGTGGCACATCTGTCCCGTTTACATCGACAAAGAAGCGCTCCCGAACTTCTTTCGCCTCTGCATCCGTCATCTCACGATATTTAGCAGGCATTGTCCATGAAGTGGCCATGCGCTTGGAATAGACAATACCCTTGGCGCGCTCTCTGACACCTTGCAAAGGTGCTCCCAGTGATTTCGACACCTGAAGGGCCAAGGGGAGCAAGGACTTCCACAGAGCAAACAGCTCTGTCGCGCAGCCAAGACGGGTAACACGTCAACGAATCTATGTGCTTTTGTGCATTGTCGCTTTTTCAGTCTGACTGCGGTACAACTGTGTTCTCCTCACCTGCTCCAGAATGCGCTGTTCTTCCTCTTCAATTTCCTGCACAACATCCTTTTTGTTCTTTTCTGCTTCTTGCCGCAGCTTGCGGCTTGTCGCGAGGAGCGTTTTCCTAAAGTCGAGACGGGCCTTTGATATGGCTACAAAGAGCAACAGACATACTCCCTCAAGGAATGCGTGGGCAGCGCCACGCCATTCCGTTCGCAATATCAGCAACAGGGGGTGCTTTGTGCAGCGGCAGGCCTATGAGTGGTCTCACTGCATACCGGCTTCCTTCTGCTTCGCTTCTTTCTGCTTAGTTTCTTCATCTTGGTCAGACTCAGCGAAACCTGGTGCCCCCTCTTCTGTTTCCAAATGTACGCTGAGTGCCTGCAGTTGCTTTTTCAGTAGCTTCTCGCGTATTGCTTTGCGCTTTTTAAGTGGAACGTATTCCTTGGCATCTGCGGCCTCAGTTTCCTCCAATAGCTTTTCCAACAACGAGGCATTTTCATCCGTTTGTGTTCGGGTCCGTTTGCTGGAAACTGCCTTAACGTCAGGGTTCCCAGCTCCATCTGCATCCAAGATCTCTGCAGCAGAAGGCGGAGCGTCTGCGTTGCTTGCGCTGCCTCCTTGTGGGGAGGTTGAAACGACCATGGCCCGTGAGTCACTATAGTGGTCCTCTAAGGACCGCATCCCAAGTGGCCACACCAGCTGGGGGGAGCAAATGTACTAATCACGCACGCACGGCGTTTATGGAACCGAAATGGAACCTCGGCTTGGATGAAGAAATCGATAAGCGACAGTTTCGATGGCTGCGTAGCGGTGCATGTGTGGCTATCACTCCGGGCTGTTCCATGCGCCAGCATGAACGGCGATAGAAATGGAGCAACACTATAGAAGCGCGTGAGCTTGGAAAGAAATTGGATTATCCAACGTGACTGCGAGCTGCGTCGCTTCCTCGTGGCCCTGCAGTTGCATGATTAGATTTCGGCAACTCCTCCAGGGATCCCAAAAGGAGGCCCAGTCACGAACCTTCCTGTACATCTAATTTTCTGCAAAATAAACAGAAAAATACATACCATCTTACCGGTAAATCGAATCGCCGTGCATTGCGTAAACAGCGTCAGTACATGCAAATGAAAGCCCCAAAAAACGGCTCGCTGGCTTCACAGTCCCATCTAGGGAAAGCTCTAATTATTCCGTTGCATATCCCTGTATGCTGCATTTCCCTGTTTGCGTTGTATTGCAAAGGTAAGTTGTATTGCCTTCGTCTACCTTTTTAATGGAGTCTACAGCATCCCGCCATTCCGTTCCCTCCGTGGGCAGCGCACCGATGCAGTTGGAACTCACTGCATCCTATGGGTATCAAAGGAATTAACAGGGCCACTTGGTGACTGCCGGGTGTATGTTATGCCGGCTGCTCTTCACCTAACTGCAACAGCAGCAGCGAGATAGCTGTGACATGTTCTGACCGAAGCCAGGGCATACGCTCCCACTTGGCGACACGACGCTAATTACCTAGAGCCGAGTAAGGGCATATCAATTGTCTACGATTTTAGTTCATTCGGGGAAAGGTGTCTTTGGTGTGGTGGCATATTCGCCTGCAGTGCAGCGCTGCTTGCGGCACGGCGCGCTGCAACCCATCTCAAGCTGCCTCATCTCGCACCAGGCCCAGGCCGGCAGGCCGGTATTTGCAGGAGGCCTGGGGCTGAGTCAGTGGTCAACAGCACAGCACCACTTTTGCAAACCCTCTCAAGTTAAGGGTTTTGACTCTATTGCAGCTCACGAAGGTCCGTGGAAACGGCCACACATTCTCGGAGCACGTGGTAGCGCCACATGTTGCTATCAAGTCTCGCAGCTGCCCAAAGGCTAGAAAAGGCATCAAATAACTGCCGGCTAGTGTCAGCGTTTCACGGAGCGACAACATAAGTATCCTGCACTTGAGAAGGCGCTCCTGCTCATTCCTTAGACACCCACGCCGCTGCAGTTCTCGCTACTCTCGACAACGGGCAACGGGCCAAGCACTACAACCTTGGCAATGGTATCTTGTGGTACCAGACTAACCGTGGCAGTTCCACGTCTCAGTTTCCTTCGCACAGATGCTTTACAGGATCTTGCTTTAATGAACCACGGTGGTGGTAAACGCAACAGTGGAGCTAGTTTCATGATCATTTGGCTGGCCTCCCATGCGACTCTCACCCGACGAATATCTCCTCGCTTACCCGGAATGCAAGCAGCAAACGCCTCAATAGAGACCCTCAAAATCGGATTCTGCAGAGTCCTCCGATTTTAGATAGGATCTTAAATGATGTCACAGTGAATTTCATATTGGTTTTTTCCATCAGTTAGATAATTTGATAGCATCTACGTCGTCATGGGTAGAGTCAGCAAATACGCGCAGTTCATCGTCTGTTCGAACTCTGTTACATTCGTGGGAGCGTATTCATTAGTACCTTCTGGAAGCTCAGTAGCTTTCCTAAAAGCGTCATTACAGATAGACAACCGACGTTTCTTAGCACCTTCTGGTACAAATTGTAGTGAACACACACTACACTCACGGCAAACAATACTAACCTCACAGTTTGCCGTGCTCATTATGTTCATAAGAAACGTGTTACCGTGTACGGGCACGTGGGTTGACACTTGATAAGTAAGTTTTCAATGAGTTTCGGAGTTGATAAGCATTAAGATGCATAGGGTTGGACTTAAGTGAAAGTATCCTTGCAAGTGCAGCAAGAGGTGGCGACACATGCTGGACTGTCCCCTTTCCAGCCCCACTTATCAAGTGTCAACCCACATGCCCCTACACGGTAACACGTTTCCTATCAACACAATGAGCACGGCAAACTCTGAGGTTAGCATTGTTTGCCGTGATTGTAGTGAGTGTTGACTACAGAATGCGGCAGCGTGTAGACAGGTACGTCACACCTCCTTCCGCAACTTCCGTTTTCACATCCAGTTCACAGTTTGCGCTAAGTAGAGTTAGCAACTTAGTACGAAATCAAAGAAGCGCGAAGTTGACCACAGGCTGATCTGTAGACACGGCTGTTGCCCCTTTGTGCCCCCATTGCTGCGATATCTGTAGGCGAGGCAGCTTCCCTCACCGTTTTTCTTTCGTCAGATGTCACACCGATTAAATTTCGGTGTTCCAGTTCACTTGTCCCCTTCATGCAGCTGCAGTGCCGAATCATGTAATGGATGAAGCCAGAAACAACTGCTACTCTTCGACGACAAAACTGCACACTTCAAGAAGCACAGGACACCTCCGCTGCATTCTCATGCAGGCGTCCGCCATGCCTAAATGGTTGCCAAACGCAGCGGCAATCTTCATGAATTGCTGCCGCCGTAGAAGCATTTTCACCTATGACGCTAATACTGCGCCCGTTCTACTGCGGCCAATTCGCCCTGTCGTTCGTTGCCTCCCCATGCACGGGCAAAGAGGGGAATCCTCTACAAAAAGGTATTCGGCCTATTATTTAGGCTTTTTCCTTTTCTGGACCCCCTTCATGAATAATCTGTGCTATGCAGAAGGTCGTTCAGCTGTGAGAATTCGCTGCTCCCGTTCGCCTTCATCAAAGTGGCGGTGCTGCCAAGTGTAGAGAGAATACTTTCCTTCAATAGGGACCGCCGCAAGATGCAGCAAAAAAAACTTAACGGTGAGAGTTTCAAGAACTACCTGCCCTCCATTTAGTTTTTGGGGCTTCCTGGGGATAGCGGTACAAAGAACTGGGCTGGTGCTGAGATCAGGCCAATTGTCGTCACGGGCAGCACACATCGTTGCAACGCCTGCTATAGGGGATCCCCACGTGCAAGCGTCCCCAAGTCAGCTTATAATGCATGTGTTAACAATGCGCACAATCGGTGAATACTTGGAACCTAGTAGCCAACGTACACCCAAGTAGAAATATATAGCGTCAGAGCGAGTAAACCGCACCTCCGAAGACGTACTTGAGACAGCTCCACCTACGCCCGAATAAGCTAGCATGCAGGTACTCGGAAGTATCTGTCGATATCGATCTATCTCGAACCATATACCGCAAAGAACACTTAAACGACGTCTAAACTTCGTGTGACGTCCTTGTAGTCCGGTGTGCAGCATCACGTTCTGCCCACGTTGCAGCGGCAACCCCGGTACGGCCACGAAGCAGCGAAGGTGTAACTAAACATTATTGTTGTAGTAGTATTAAACAGAGTTAACAGCATTTTTAACAAATTCTGCTTAAATGGGCAATACACAGGACAAACACCATACACAACCCCACCCCGCGATGCCCAACGTTCACAGCCCCATTCGGGAAATAGATATCCCTACACAAAAGTTGTGCTTATTTGAAAGCTTGATTTTTCAACCACTATTTATACTTTGTGTTTTTTTCGAAGGGGCAGGAAGATGCCTCGCAGAGGACTCCCTCTGCACTCCCCTCCCAATCTTCCCCATTGTGTTTTGCATCCCAGTGGTCTAGGACAGAAACTGCCCTTGTTCACGTGTGTTGGTGCCAGGTTTTAACCCTGCTTTGAGTAAAGGACCAGAAAACGGAAGATGTGGTCAACTGGAGTGTCAACGTTTCCCTGAGCATCCTGCCTCGAGTCGGCCTGTCGTGTCTCCTTCAACTTTCATAACCACCACACTGCCAAAGCGGAGTGACTCCTAAGCTGCCAGCGGCATATCCTTAGACTGCGTCAGCATATGGGCTTCAGCGCAGCTTCTGAGCCTTTACGCGCTCAATTTCAGAATGCCGCTGCCTTCAATGCCCGCGAGGGCGCTGGCCCAAACTATCGCTGAAAAGCAGCGCACCAGCACAATTTTCAACGACACGGATGGCTTACGTCGTCCCAGTGCATGCGGCACGGATCAGCAGACGCAGAACTTCGTCAGAAACCTTCGAGCCCACCCTCCCTGCTCCCACTCAGTCAGCCGCTCCTCAAGTGTCGCCTCCCAGCAACGTGACCGCGCTCAGCGGAACTACATGAAGGCAACCAGCAGCTCGCGCCGACGCAGCCGGAATGCAGACATCAAAGACGACGGCGTGGGAGTCGGACGCCTTCACCAAAGCCCCGTGGCGTCAAATTACTCCCCGTCCGTCTCCCGCATCCGCAGCGAAAGTCCGAGCAGAGCTGCTCTTCCTCCTGTTTTCCCCACCTCATCCCATGCCCCAATACGCGCCTCCACTGTGCGCCAGGGTCCCCCTCTACGCCCAAACCGGGCCACTTCAGCTCCTAAAAACCTGCAATTACTGCAACCCCCTTCTACCCTGCCCAACAGTGCCCTCCTGCAGCATGAAAGATCCTGTGCGGGCAGTTCAAACCATTCCTGGAAGCTTGAGAACGGCAACACAGGTTCGATATCGAGACTATGGCAGCAGCATAAGTCAATCCAGGAGCAACAGAAAATGCAAGGTATTTTAAGCAGCAGCTGGACCGTTCGAGACCCGCTTACGACCGCTGGGAGTGCACATTGTGATTTAGAAGATGCGGATGACGGATGTCTGCAGCTTGACGCCTCAGATCAGCAGGAGCTTTCACAGTTAACAGCTTCTCTTGAGAAGGCAGGCCTTCTCGGCTGTTACGCGGACACCTCTCAAGCCAATACCGCCAGTCTGTCCTGTGCTGGTCTAACTTCTGTTGCAACGCCGAGCAGCTCCCAAAGCCTATCACACTTACCAGGGGTTCCCAAGGGGCCCGTCCATCCTCTCACCACAGGGAAACGTCACCATCACATGCAGGCAGCCTCTGGCTTCACGGGACATGCTACTGACCGGAATCAGCAACAGCAGCCCCCCCAGCTGGAGCCCCCGCAGCAGCATTTGCAACAGCAGAAGGCGATGCTACGGTCTTGGGCTTGCCCGCCGCAGCCTCAGGGGCCGAGTGGTGGTGGCCTTTCGACTAGGGGTATGGAGCGGCTGGGAGTCGTGAGTTCGGCGCCTGGTAGTGATAAGAGGCCCGGCGTGTCCCCTTCTGACTTTGGGATCACAGCAGCGCCCTCAGGGTATGGGGCTTCTTGGGAGGGTCTGTGGCGGTTGGTAGGTACTTTGAAGTTTTGCTTGCGGTTCGTTGTGGTGTTGATTGTCTGCCTCTTTCGCTTGCTTAACACTTCGTACGATACGTGGAGCGCTGCCCAGTTCAAAAAAGCTTTTGAGGAGATTTTGGCAGGCCCATCCTACGCAGGAGTCAACGCGGAAACCCCAAAGCACCACGGCACGTTGGAAGGCATGAGTGTGCGATCGACAACTTACAGCCAGCAGCAACAGCCTCAGCAGCCGCAACAGCAGCACCAGCAGAATCTATCAACATATTCTAGCAGAAATTTGGCCGGTGCGCGTTCGACCTTGGGGGGGTTGCAGCAGTGTGAGCCAGGGACATTCAGGGAAACAAGAAAGAGAGGGTTTGACTTATGTCCACCTTGCAATAAAACAGAGGGTAAGGCCTTGGGATTTCACCGTCCTTTACTGAAAGTTTTATCCTTGGTCGTGGTAATCGTCTCACTTTTATGCTGGTTGTTTATTACAGCTGCGCCGAAGGAGGAGTTTTTAGACTTTGATTTCATGTGACAGGTCTGGCCGCGCCACTCAACAGGGATAGGTTTCCCGCCTCCACGGCTACGGGTCCTGCGTCCGCTACACAACAAGCTCTTTTCCTGCTGCTCTTTTCCTGCTGCTCTTTTCCTGCTGGGAACCAGCAGCTCTTTTTGCTGACGTTTTCATATGCGTTTTGTCACCTTCGCAGCCCAGGCTCTTTGCCATTGCCGGAGCCGCACGCAAGGGATCCGTGGGGTTGTTTATCGGGAACTCCCAAACAAAAGAACCCTGACAGTCTGCTGCTTCTGCTAGTCCTCCATATAGTGCCTGTGCCTGTGGGGCTCTAACCCCATGGCGGCCTCAGCCACGAGTTTTAAGTCTGAAGGACCCGCAGTTGGCGTGTTTTTTTCCAATAGCGCTAGAGGTGGAAAACTATTCTTAAGCCTTCTCTGATTTTTCCTTCACTTGTACAGCAGGAAAGCAATATCTGACCCGGTACCGCTAAGGAGTAAATGTTTATTATTCAATTCATATGTATGTGATAAGAGACTCGACGAAAATTTTAGTATGTATTTATTGGTCACCCAGCCAGAACATCAAGCTTAAATAGTTAGCACCTTTCATGAGAGCGAGTTCAGCGGGCCAGATAGCAATAAAGCAGTAAGCATATGCGCAGTTGGGAAAGTGTACGACGACGTTACGGACCAGTCGTCTCCTTGCTCGCTGATGTGAGCACTTTCTGCATGCGGCCAAACGCGGCCGAAGACGGTGGAATGCGGAATGGGGGAAGTCATGAGCGGCTAAAGAGAGGAGTTGCCCATCGGCTTCGTGGGAGCTCGACAGCACCGTTGTGAGCATGTGTGTACACACGGGCAATCAACATGCTGGGCTGTCTGTTCAGTGTTACATCACTGGCTCCGTTAGGACCAGCTTGCGAGGGAGCTGCACTCCTTCCCCATGATCGTCCAACGCCTCTACCAGCCCGGATGGGTCCCGTACTTGGAATTCTGCGGGCAAAGTACAAGGGCAAAAATATGCGGTTTTGCGCAGACGTCGATAATCAAGTGCAATAGACAGGAAAAATTACATGAGTGGGCAGGGAAGTGGACAGAAAGGCAGGACACGAGAAGGGTCGCATGGACAAAAGCATGCTCAGGCGGCACCGTATCGATGGAGCTCACGGCTAAACTTGGTGCTTATAGGCTAAGAATTGCGTGCAGGGAGCTGCCTTTGCAAGTATTTCGTGTATGTGGGCTGACTGAGACTGTTACTGTGAGCTGGCAAGAACGTGCCGGTCTCTCACCCTCTTCTCTATAAGGGTACACCAAAGCAGGGCCTGTGGGAACAACGGTGATTTCGGGCTCACGAACGGGACAGAACTGGATCTGGCATCCACCAATTTGCTCTTTGGGGCCTGTTTTAAGATGGCACAATCAGAAGAAGGCCACGTTTATCAACATTAGAGGTCTCACACGCATATGCAGACAAGAAGCGCAGCACAAAGGCGAACAGCAAATAATCCACGTCTTACTAAACCACGTGAAAAGTAGGCAAGAAAGAGGCGTACATCGGCAACAAAGTGGTTGTGTATCCAGTGGCTAGAACACATAGGAGAGGAGCAAACGCTACTACGACAGGCAACATGCTGCTGTATATATGCTGCTTTTAAGATGCCTGCGGACAATACGCCTGCGGCCAGCGAAAAAACTGACATGTGCCTCCAGAAGAACGGATAGGTTGGTGGCAGTGAGGGCAGTCGCGGCCTCGGCCCATGCATCTTTCCAAAAGCGGGCACATAGCTGCAGCAGAGAGAGACAAACAACTTCATGAGGGAATACGCGTAGTGAAGCTTGCGTGTTTAGTGCCCCTTATGTAAATACTCAGGGTCAGCTGCCCTTCACCCGTCATCTCCGCCCGTTTGAAGTAAAAACTGAGTTGCAACAACGTACCCTGTTTCGGAGGAGGCACCACAACTGGCGGTCGCTCGCGGCAGCAAGGAGGAATGAGCATTTCCAATGGGCAGACTTTCTTGCGGGGCGGCGGCGGGGGTGGTGTGCGCTGCGGAGATGACAGGCAAGCAAATGAAGGTTGGTTGAGTGAGTAATGCGCTTGCGGCAACACGAATGGCCTCTACACAAGACGGAGGGTGTCGATAAGAATGCTCTGGACCCATCAATATTAGTTCAAAGAAGCCCACCCGGACTTCTTTGAATTAGTACAACGAAGCAACATTGATACGCCAGCCCTCCCTTTTAATAAGCGCTTTCAACGTAGATCGATAGGTTGAGACGTACTTCTTGTAGGCAGTAGTCTAGTGCAGCATTGGTGGCGTCAATAAGCCAGTTGCCGGTCTTTTGCGTATCTGGGATAGGAGGAGGAGGCAAATCTTGGGTATACTTGGAGCGTTCGGCCAAGCAGGCATCGAGGAAGGCGTTGACCTGGTCCACACAGGCGTTTCCTGAATCGAAGAGCACATGTGCATATTATGCCCACGAGCGGGTTTGGTGTACCTTGGCAAATTTGTTGCGACATGCCTAGTGGCGTGGGTCTTTTTCTTGCTATTCGTTCAAAACGTCTTTTCCTTGCCATTTAGAGCAGATACAACGGAGACGTTCACTAACCTGTTGCACTTGTTGGCCGCTCCTTCCGCAGGAACAGAGGATCCGGCTCGTACATGGGGTAGCCGTCGACTAAGATGCGGCTCCTTCCAGGAATAGCACCACAGAGGCTTGCACAGTTGAAGCTAATCGCGTGGATTCCCTCCGCAACGAGGTTATCTATAAACTCTCCACATTCACGGAAGACACTACCCGCCCGGTCGCACAGGATCTCCTGGTCAATGGCGTCTCCCACCTCCTCGAACAGAGAACAGTGCCACCGCATGCACCGCTCCAAGCACCCTTCTTGCGCCACTGCGCAAACAAGGGCACAATCAATAAAGGAACACAACGTAATATGCTTGCAGCAGTCATTGTCAGCGCTCGTCTGTATAAGGAGGCTGGATTAGCTTTGGCAGAACCTATTTCTCTGGGCTGGTGAACAGGAACATGAACCCATAGTTAAAAGCTGCTGGGTTATTTCTTGCGTAGAGTGTCGGCAGCAGGTATGAAACGGAATGACGCACCCAGTACGCCTCTTGATGGCTGAACACGAGCGAACGGAGCCCCGCCGGCAGCCATTCTGGGGCCGTTTGGTCCGGTGCCGCACTCGGGACAAAAGTGGCCTTTGTAACCGCAACTTCTGCATTCTTGCAATACTGGGGTTTGCGGAGCGCAGCACTCGAACCTAGGGAGGCGCAACTGTGTGCACGGGACGAAGAGCCGGCGACAGTCATCAGCTGCGCCACTGAAAGCTGAGACAATCCGCTGGCAAAACCGACGGAGGTCTCCCTCTACAGAGGGCACATGGGGCAGCTTCACCTTAACCAGGGGCCCCTGAAGGCGTAGGCGGCCAGAGCCCCCGGGAACGCGCTCCAGCATGGGGAGAGGCACGCGCTCCAGCCGACAGGTGGCGACTGCGCCTGCGTGGTCTACTCTGTTCCAATTCCGCAGAAAGTTTTGTTCCTTCGGAGACTTGTTTTGAAGGAGAGGCGGGGGCAAGTCGAACGCGTTCACAGGCATTGTGGCGCGGCCGACGCTCACGGGTGTTCGCTGCGGTGGCTCCTGGACTGCAGGCAACGTGCTAATGAGGGGCTTGCGGGGTTGAGAATAGGCGGCCTGTCCCTTTAAAGGGACATCTTCGATCGAATCATTGCAAAAGGGCTGTGGTTGTTGCTTGAAACACGAAGGAGAAGCCGCTTGCGCGTTGTAATATCGCAGACCTTCTGACCGAGAAGACTGCATAGGGGCCATGGTGGTGTAACCTGCATTGCTGGTGTCGTATGGGCGTAGGATAAGACGCGCTGGACGAGTTTCTGGTACTTTTCCTGCTGTGCCCACAGAATATGTCGCTTTGGGGGTCACAGAACGCATCGTGTTCGGGCCGGAGCTGGGCTGCGACCCGTCCAAAGGCGAGCCGGGGCCCGCTTGGTTCTGCTCCATATTACCTGAAAAAAGGCACAAAACTGGAACCTGGTATTCCCGTGGAAATGCGAAGGGGAGGAGCTGTGGCTGCGGCTAAAGGCCGTCAAGCTGCGGGCCAGTGTGGAGCTGTAGCCAGGTGCTGCTTTTGAGGCAGACCCTTCTCCTGGAAGTAAAACTAAATACATCTAGTGTTTGGAATAGGCGTGACGCGAGCTTCACACAAAATGGCCTATTGCCAGTATCCGCTCAGTCTCAGGTTTCCTGGCCTGCAAGGGAGGGGAAGCTCGTTGCAGGCAAGACGCGCCTCATCTGCAGGCACATTCCTACGTTGTAAGATGCTGCCTTTTCCCAGCTTTTGTACCTTTGTGGGGAAGAAACGGAGTCGTGCTTGCGAGCAGCGGAAGCTTCACCCGGCTTGTTGACGGACGCCTGCCAGGATTGCTGTTGCGCCGATGCTTTCGGCGCGGCTAAGTTGAGGCTTGACTGCAAATTTGCAGTCTCTCTAGGAAGTAAAGCAACTTCTGAATACTTTGAGGGAAATAAAAACAACCAGAGGGGGGGGGAATATGAAAAAACTGATGCCAGCCCGCCGCTGCAAACTGCCGACGGCTATGGTCTCTTGTGAATGCTGCGGCGGCAGCGGGGCCTATTGAGCGCGGTGCAGCTCCAGGAAGAAGAACAAACCGTGAAAAATGAACACCTATTTGAATTCATTATCAGGGGTTAAGTGAAAAAAGAGGTCTTCAGAGCACAGCCAGCCCTCAGGCCGTGACGGCCTACTCTCCTCACGCTAGCTGCAACACCGGAACGAATTGTCGTCAGCCCCCAGGCCACGATGGCCGGAGAAGACAACCCCAACCTGACACCAGAAGCAACTGTATTTCCTCTACTCAGAAACACTGAATCTTTTCTTTGTCGGGTTGATCCTTCGTTATTTTTTGCAAAAATTGCCGTAACTTCGCTTTGCTGGAACTTCCGAATCGATTGCCTCTAGAGTTCGATGTTGTCCGGCTGTTCTCAACCATGTATAAGCTAGCACAAAACGGAAAGCAGGCGGAAAACCTCTGTGCGGGGCTTTCATACTACATCAATCGTCAACTTCACCACACAATTTTGGGCGGGCTTTGCTGCATGCCATCGCCAGACGCATTCAACCTGCACCATTTGGAGGCAACAAGAGAGCACATGCTCCAGTACAGCATGTCCACTGGCAGCACCCACCACATAATTACCCATTAGTGGTAATTTGGACCTTTGTCCCCCTTTGATGCTCCTCTGCGGGATTGCGAAAGCCTACAAGCCCCTATCCCTTCATACGGTGGGCGATTGACGTCTTCCTAGTGACTAGGAGCTGCAAGTACGAAATTCTGCGAATTATGCCAACTTGAAAATACATGTCCTACACTAGTAATATGGAAAGAGGAAACAAGGAGTTCTCTGGCTTGCATACGAGTGGTTATGGCGTTGGGAAGGAAAAGCGGTTCAACTGTTTACCGCAAGGATGGTGCGAAAGAGGCTTCCTCGAACAAAAACTAATCATGCTCTATGCAGGAGCATGCCACCCCCCACAAGGACCACTGTAGAAAAAGGGAATGAAAAAGCTAGTTGGATTAGCACAGACCTGGCTTTCTCGTCAAATTTTGTTAGCCCCAAAATACGCAAAACGGTGACTTCAAACAGACCACTCCACATCCATTAAAGTGCCAAGTGTGATCGCACATACTCCAACGGTAAACACTGCGTTGTCAACTGCACGCTGATTGGCTTAGTTGCTGTTGATACCCGTTTACTGGAGTACCACAAGCAAAGCGAAGGTGTGACAATGCAAGTCCACGTGGACTGAAATCCCCCACTGAAAGCATGTTGATTTAATTTCCCAGCTGGGTAAGTTTGCACTGAAGGGCGCATATAATACAGAGCTAAACGGATTTACTCAGTCACTGGGGTGTCATGAAGGAGCAGACTCTGCTGAATTAGTGACACATTTTGGCTCCTCCCGTTTTCCACCACTTCCAAATGGCAGCCAAAAGGTCCCGCTTAAACGAATGAGCTGCAGCTAACTGGAATGCAGCACAGGGTCCCTTAGACGGGTCAAACCACGGATTAATGCGCGCCTCCGGCCCAATATTGGTGGGCTGAATTCCGAGGCGTTCTAAACATATTCCTAAAAAGGTGTCTTCATTCCTAACCCGCGGGACTTCCGGCAAGACACGCGCCACCTTTTGGATCAAACTTCTTGATACAATATAACACGCACCTGAGAGATAGGGAGGGAATGTTTTCCGCGGAAACACTAGAGGATCCTGATAGTTGCGTGAATTCTCAGAAGTAATGAGAGGCATGTTGTCCAGACGAGCCCCTAGAGCGAGATCCCCACTGTTCTCCATTTTCACCAAATAGGGAATCATCACATCCAAGTTCACTAATGTATCCGTGTCCGCCTTTACTAAAAACTTCGCCTCAGGACAAGATACTGCCATCCACTGGATCATTGTTGCAGTCTTCGTTGCAAGATTTGTATACTTGTCAGGGGCTGCGTGCTGCAGAATATCCCCGTACTCCTCTGCCTCTGTCTCCACTGTCTTCTGTAGCTCCGGGGTCCCCTGGGCACCCAACAAGAAGAATAAACGAACCCGCCGGTTGGATACATGGGTGGCCCCTCCCCATGTGTTCCGCACCAGCATTCGCCCCTCAGAGTCTGCAGCCCCCGTCATCACCATCAGTGCCGCGAAAGGGGGATCCTCGGCACAACTGACTTTGGGGGTGATCAGCAACTGCCAACTTGTCTGAAGAGGCAGCGACAGCACCGCCGCCTGAGGCTCTCCATGCCAGTTCCACGAACACGCTTTAGATATGACGATGTACAGAAACAATGCAGAAGCAAACAGTAGAGAATACAGACAGTTCTTGCATATCGCTCGACAAGAATGGGGCAATTTCATTAGAGATTGCTGCGCCGTGGCATCCTGAAGAAACACACCGAACACAGAAAATTAAGAGCCTGACAGATGTTGTTACTGCTCAACACGCGAAGGCATGTGGACAAAATAAGCATTTCTAGATACAAAGTAAAACGAGCTGCAGCACATGGGTATTGTTGGGCTTTATAAGGCCCAACACTATAATGACGCATTGGGCCTGCGCCATGTGTAATTATAGTACAGCATGCATAATGGGGGCAGCGGAGCAACTGAGAGGAGGTTTTGGAAGCCTGCCCAGCTAGTCGCAGGTGTTCGGGAACTGGCAAGCCCCGGTGCACTGAAGAGGTAGCATTAATGCGCAGCATTGTTGAAGGAGAGTACATGTTACATGATGCACCCACTCGAACTCACAGCTTGATGTTTTGGCATCTCGTGCGGCACAGAGATTGGTACATACTCCTCAGTGGGGGATTTGGTGCTAGCTCCACTTTTTTCCAAGTCATTCACATCGTCCGTTGTTTGGGCGCTGCTTTCCAAGGGACATGGCATCTGGAAGCCAACCCGCGCCATGTCTGGATATGGATATTCAGTACAGAGAGGCCCCTCGATCGATTACTTCAAAGTGTTCGCCCTTGTGATGTGGCAGTTGCAACTACGAGCAAGAGCAGGCGTGATCCCACCAATTATCACGGAACGACAGAAAGTTTCCGCAGATTTCCTCCAACGCTGCTGGGGTCTTGTAGTCAACTCTTCACACTAAATGATATTTCACCTACTTGAAGTGCGTTTACTCCCTTTCTGCTGCCTCCACAGCCACCTTCGTAAAGCTGCAGCCCATGGGCACTCCTGCAGCTGAAGTTGCAGCGCAGTTCGACAACCGAACTCGCCGCCCCTGGGAGAACATGAAAAAGACAAAAGTTTGTAGCCTTATTGATTTAAGACAAACAGACGATAAAGAACACTTCATCGGGGATTAGCGCCAACTAGTGAGTGGTCTGGGGTCTTTGATGGTCACGTCGCCAAAACAGGGCAACCAGTGGTCAACGCAAGTACACAGCCAGCCTCAAGGCGCAGTCTGCGCTTCTGCAAAATCCCCAAAAATGAAACAGCGCCAAAGATGACACGGGAGAATAGCTGAAACGGGAGATGTTCTCACGTGGTCAGGCCGGGCCAGATTGGTGAGCCTCTGTTATGCAGGCTGGCTGTAAGCATAATTACTCCTGAAACTGACAATTTAATGGTGAATTTTAGTTGAGATACTTCTCTGAACTATTTTCACTTGTATCTCCAACCTAGATGCCCACGAAGGCACTAGCCGAGGGGATGCTGGGCAATCACTGTTCGTGGCCGAGTGGTACGCCATTGTACCAACCGGCGCCTTCGTACGTACAGGCAACTTCACTGGGACGACCAAAAATGAAATATTTGTTACACGATTATAATTTGCAGTTCCTTAATATTTGGAGCTTGGCACAAAGTGGGCTGTGGCTTGGAGGTGATGGGATTTTACACGAGACGACTACATTCTAGACGCTGCGACCTGTTGTCGTTATAGGAGCTCCACCATACATTACACCCTTTTGCTGGGGTGTGGACCAAAATACAAGGCAGTTCTACTTTGGCATTATCTTGATGCACAGTTAGCTGAGCCTGGGCTGCGATGTTGCTAGGCCAAAAACATGCATGTATGTATTTATTCGGGACGGCGTGCCCCAACGCAGTGCACGCACTTGTTGCTTGCAGGCTTCTTACTAGGAGAAAGGTGAGCATTCAGTAAGTGTCTACAGTACTAATATATGCAGCAAGGGGGCGTTGGTTGTGCTTGAATATGGGGTTTTGCCTTGTTGCAGTATGCGCAGCGAGGTGCGTTTCGGTTGCATCTAGGTCGTCGCCATTCATGTCAGGACATCTCCTCTCCCGCAGTTCACGGCCTCTAAGCTTCCTTTGGTCGGACACTGGAGACTGGAAAGGAGGTTAGCTGCATTTTGGAAACCCGTATCTTGGGGGTTTCCACTCCATTGCAGGTCACAACGGCGTCGGGTTAAGATTGAGGGCTCCAATAACATCTATTGCCTGCCTTCCGTGGACTTAAGGCTATACCCTATATTGGGTTTTTCCCCTTTCTTCTGCCTCTTTACTTAACCTTCTATAGTTTTGTGTACAAGGTGTACGCGCGAAATAGTAGATGCCGGACAGGAATAGAGGATGCTCTGCTTGAAGTTGAATGTGTACTTCTGCGCACTCTTGTTGCTGAGGACAAAATGTGCTTACCAGCTGTTTACAACATTCGTCCACTGCATCCACCTAAAAGTAAGGTATGCCTCCTTGCGGAGCTGTCTGCAACAAGGTGGGCTGCGCCTCCGGTAAAGCCGCCTCACCTTGTGCGCCTGTGCTCAGAATGGTACAAGATTGGAGTTTAGCTCCATTGGGCGAACCGCTGGGTTTAATATTTCGACTCAACTGCAGCTCGCCATTACCCTCAGATTAGATTGGGGTTTACTGCATCTGCTGGAGCCCGCATGGTGAATGTAGTGAACGTTCACTATATTAATGGCAAACAGTTCGTACCTAGCAGTTGGCCGGGCTCATTGTGTTTATAATAAGCGATTTAGCGTGTACGGACATGTTTTTCACCTACCAAGTAATTTCTCAATGAGTTTCTTAGATAATAAGTAAAAGCTAGCTTAGATAATAAGTATTAAGATATATTGGGTTGGATCCCAAGGGAGAGTGCCCTGACAGTGCAACAGGGAACTGCGGCACATGCTGGACTGTCCCCTCTTCGCAGCCGCCCGCCCCACCCCTTTGGGCTGCTAGGACGTGTGAGGACAGCAAAACTTTCCTTTTTCTTGAATAACGAACTATGGAACTATTTTTAGGCCTTGGCTCAGCTTATTTTACTGAAAAACAATGTATCGGAAACATCCTCAGCCTCACTAATAGTCTGCTTGATGCAGGGAGGTACGGCAAGCACGCCAGGACTATTGCAGTGGGGAGCAAAGGCGGTGCCGCACAGAACCAATTTTACCGTACCGTTCCTTACTGCCTAATAACCTGTGCCTCTGTGAGATATTACCAATTTGAGAATGTGGTCTATCTCAATATTTTCTAAATCAAGCCCAGGACTAATGTAGTGTCCGGCACTACAATGCACCGGACTTAAGCTCCTAATTCGATAAGAAAGCCTGTAATAATTGGGAAACGAAAAGTTAATAAGGTTGGTTTGTAGTAGTCAACCGGTGGGTGGCTACCGCCTAGGTTTTAGGATCCCGCTGCTGCATACAGCGGCAGTGCGGCTACCCGCGGGCTCCGTGCATGACCGCCGCAGTGCCCAGCTTAAGGGCACTGCGGGCGGGGG